>JASFAT010000167.1:0-283863 GCA_031353405.1 Baronia brevicornis
CCAGTTTACTCGGCCTGTTGGTAAATCCACTATTGGTCGTGAAGAAGTGTGGGTGTATAGACGGTGCGTGTGCGCAAACTGCGTGTGTATTGTGGGCAATAACGGTGGTGGGCGGCTATCGACACAATACACTTAGTATTGTGTCGATAGTCGCCCACCGCCGTTATTGTATACATAAATAATGTTCAACATATTTTCAAATGAAATTCAAAATAAATTTCAAAAATCAGCGATCTGAAAACTTTCCCACCCTTTATACGTTTCCGCTTTTTAAATGAGATAAGATACAGGTGTGTCTCGTTATTTTGTGTAAAGAAATACTTAAAACTAAACACATCTATGACAGTTGAAATAAAAACAAAGATATTCGTATAAAAAAGTATAATTTTCGAAACGAAAAAGTACTTAATATATTATATAAACATTTATACACTGGTGACGATAATATATGAGTATTTATGATATACAGTGAGAGGATAAAAAGAGACCCAAGAAACGAAACTCAATAAGAACCGTCGCCGTGTACCGATTTGTAGGCATTATGACTCTCAGCGTTCCATAGTGTAAAGTAAACAAGTGTTTATCGCGATACAAATTCATTTAAAAATAAAAACAAACATACAATTAGAATATCATTACAAATAGTTTAAAATAACTTGCTGGTTTCAAATTAGTTGACTTTTACTGACTCTTAATAAACATCATACAAATTTTGTTTTTGTATCTATTTAAGGGCCACATTTATTAGTAGATAAATAAATTCGATGCTACATGCCATAATCAAGTGCACGTACGCCGTAAAGCTCAGAGCACTCGCAGGTGATTTGATGGAGTCGTGATTATTGCTCTGTTCACGTTCACTTGCTACAGGCTCGTATCTAAAATAAAACAAACACCTTTTCTTTTATCTCAGGTAAGATCGTTAAAGATCAGGGACAGGTTTGAATACACTTTTCACACGTTTTCGTGAGATAGAATAATAAAATATATATCCTTTGAAATTTTCATTATATAAATAGTTTAGAATGTAGAAATACTGATGTTCTCCTAATCTACTCGGCTACCACAGTAAATAATATTTTATATAGAACCTGGGGGCCTAACGGTAAAGAATCAGCCCACTTATCATAACCCATAACACCAGATATATAATTTAGTAGATGTCCTTGTAATTGAGAAATATAAAAATGACACGAATGCTAGGGGTGGGAGGAGAAAGGAGAGATGATGTAGGAAAATAAAAGCTAATATTCAGAATTTTGCCTCCTGCAAGAATATAAGACTGCAAACACTCCTTAATAATTTTGTAGACATACTTTTTTCGCTGGATTATGAAATTTTATCGGCATTCGTTTTCATATATTTAAAAAAGCTATTTTATATAAATAGATCTACGTTTTTAAGAGATACAAGATTGTTTGAAAAAATTGCTTTAATGTATGCACTTTAATAATAAAAATATATCAAATATCTTAATATGTTAATTAATTATAGTAATTATTAATGGAGTCAGGCGTTACTTTGTGGAAATCCATCACTATATGGACAGTCAAAAGTTTTACTTAGCTAAGATCCGCGACTAACCACTATACACAACACCAAACACACATTATCACTTTTCCATCTTGTAAACGACACGTGTTTCGCCCCAACACGAGGCATCTTCAGGTATAGTAGACTCTACGGTAGACAACCGAAAAGTTTTTTTCTACTTTTCGGTAAGAAAGTAAGTTTTTGGTTTAAGTTCCAAATAAATCCACTAAACCCAACGGAAAAACACACATTATTAATTGTCTGTTATTGTTTTGCTTGTCGCGGATCTTAGCTAAGTAAAACTTTTGACTGTCCATATAATTATAGTAATGTTATAATTGTAATTTTTTTGTGATTTTCAACTTCACTCTGAAGCGCGGAAATTCTTCGCTCCATTAGTTAGAATCATATAAAATATCGCTTGAAAAACCTTTGAAAACACAATTAAAATTAATATGCAGTGGTTTATATAATCTCTCTTGTTATATGAGAAAAAAAACCAACTAACAAGTTCCCAGCAAAAGTAAAACAAAATGAATTTTATACATTTGTTCACAACAACTTTTTATGGATTTTTGGTAATATTCGTATTTGGTTAAACACTGCTCAATTAAAAGTCAGCCACCTATGATTATATTTATTTATCCGCAATCTTTTCTACAAAAATTGCTCTTTTAATTGCGCAGGATGACGTTCATTTTTTAAAACTAAGCAATAAAATTCGTGTGTTGTCCTTTTCCTTTCGAGAGATTTTTAAATTTTTTGTTTATGTTATTGTTAATTCATGACTACAATGCTAATGAAAGTCATTAGTGATTCTAGGATTCCACATTCAACACCCATTCATTTCATGGAATCGTAAGTATATGGCATAGAACAGAGTCAAATTATTGTTATATCCCTTGACACCTCACGTTCGTGCTTAGATACGTTTCCTTTATATCAATATTTTTTGGCATGTGTCGCGATCCTTTAACACTGCGCACGTAAAACATTACACCCAGAGGAGTTACAGGTGATTTGGTAGAATCGTGATTATTGCTTTGTTCGCGTTCAGTGATTGTTGACTTGAAAAAAAAAGAATTGTTTTTCTACAAACTCGTAGGATTTTTAATATACAGTAATATAGTACGAACCCTTTAATCCAGTCGACGCTGATTCTTCGATTCTTTTTGTATATATTTTCCTGATTCAATAAAAATATACACTTTTTAACATTCGTTTTTTAACGTTACATTAGTTATTTAAAAATATATTATATATTTTAACCCAGAAAAGTTAAATACGCTCGACACATTGAAATAGCAGTTGTGTCGAATGTAAAAGTATGTACAAATAGAATGGTGCTTCATTATACATTTACTCATACAATTATACTTCATTACACTGACTGCAATCTATTGTACTCTTACACTGAGTTTACACATAGTATAAGGAAATAAAAACTATAATAGAAATAAATTTAAAATTAAAAATGCCTGATCATCATACCAAATTATTTGACCAATCTGTCACAGTACAGGCTGTTCGGTTATAGAATTTGTTGCCTCTAGAGGTGAACAAGCGAAGTCTCTCCCGATTTTCAAAAAGCTTATCAAAAATCATTGTCTATCTTTATAAATACCTATATTTCTTTTCATTTATTCGTTTATTATTTACGATTACGTCATAATCATGTATACTTTTTGTATTGCTATTAATTTTAATTATTAATATTTCAACAATCTACACTAAATTATCTTTTTAACACTGTATCCATCCTAAGGTTGTCTGAAAGAAATTAGCGATAAGACCACCATTTGTATATAAACATTATAATCCATAATTGTATAACTGTGTTGTTGATGTACAATAAAAAATATATCTATCTAATAGATTTAGAATCTAACCCGGGTAATGCCGGGTACAATAGACAATATGTTAATAAATACATGTAAGTAAATAATGTATATATGAATAAAATTATAGGGACCAATGCATATAAGAAGGCTTTCATATTCAACGTAGCGTTACACCATATATATAACCGCTTCTAGCATGAAAGGGCAAGAACTCGTTGGATACCTTGTAAGCCTTCCGACACAGATTCCTTTCATATATGTATACGTAAACGATACTGTTGAAATTAATGACATTCTCACTATATATACATATATTATCTGATACCTAGAATGAAACAATATTCATTCCTGATGCATGCATTCTTGTTAATTACAAAGCATTAGGTATTGTGTAATTTCAAATTGAACTTTTTTTAATATGTTTATTTTGTCTTTATGTTAGTATTATATATAAAAACAATTAAGAATCTGTCTGACTAGCAGCACTATCTACAAACTAAAAAATGCGTCTATTCCGCCAAAAACCTATATAAGGCTTCTTATATTTTAATTAACTGCCCTCCACAAGATTTTTTCATACTAAATACACGATACGATAATTTTTCCTGACACTAGAATCGAACCCACGAACCTTAGCTACGAAGGCGAAACACCTAGCAGCTGCTTCAAAAGTATAATAAAAAACTAATTTTCATTTAATTAGTAACAGCAAACAACTTTAATTAATATAACCTTGTCATAAAATATAATAATCGGTGTAAATTCCAACATGACTTTTGACCTCTTATACCCAGAAGAGTTATCTTATGCGATAACGTTCCATTCGTTCAGTTTGCGGCGTAATTATTTGCACTTCTATTTACGGTTTTAGGTGAAGATGTATCGTTTCTTACTGTTACTTGTCATTTTGTCCACCATTGACTGTCATCGCTGTTACAAAAATAAATCTTGCAAACAAAGATTGTACCGACGACACTACAACAAGCGTTCCTTTGATAGATATTTCGACCAAATATCACGTGATATTATCAACATCGAAAGGGAACTTCAGGAAATTTGCGATGAAAATACAAGCAATCAAATACGAGAATACTTTGCGTTAGACTTCTACGTGTTGAAATATGAGCTTCCCAGTTACAAAGAAGAGGATATCACAGTAAAAATCAAACACAGAGTTATCTATATCCATGCTATCACCGAAAATGGAAAAATATTTAGAAATATACGGATCCTACCGAAGATTGTTAACTTACGAGATGCAACGTAGTAACAAAGCTTGTTCCGCGAATTTGTTCTTGAAGTTATATTCTGTAGCAGGTAGCTACAGTGGTTTTTAGAAAATAATAATTTGAACGTTATGTTCTCGTACAAAATACCACTTAAAACGGAATCACCAACAACATGTATCAACTCTATTAATGAAAAAATTGAAACAGTACCTAAATATAATTTAGAAGTGGATTTGAGAAATATTGATTTCGAGTCAAGCATAAGTGATGTAATAAGTTTCAATGCAACTGTTGTTTAATTTTTTTACTTCAATACAACAGTTAATTTGAATTAAATTAATACAAACACTTTTTAAAAGACAATTTAGTGTTTTAAAAAGTCTTTTTATTTTTCAATAACTTATACGAAACGGTAACATACTATTAAATTTTACATTCACTATCCCGCCATGTTACACTATTTGTGAAAGAAAATAACATGAATTACAGTTTATTGGCATTACTACATGAATAAAATTATATGCAATTATACAAATATAAAACAGAATTTTTATTACCTTTTTCAGACCAGACGAGCATTCAAATAAAATAAAAATATAATATTTATGCACAACAACTTTCAATCAACTTTATTTTAGTTAACTAATAGCAAGCTTAATACTAGTATAATAACATTTTTTTAATTAATTTATAAAGAGCTTCTACTAGGTAAAATTCAAAAATATTTAAAGTTTTATTAGTCAACTGCCATACCTAGCAAAACCAATTAATTTTAATATTGGTTAAAATTACTGTTGTAAATATTCACTGTTATAAAACTTTCAAAGAGTTACACCCATATAGTATTATTCTTGTGGGGCATAAGGCTAAACAAAATAAAATGACTTAATAAAAAATAACAATACGTTATTTTTCACTGATTTAAAAAGCAGGTACTTGAAATATGCGTATCAAGGCCATTATTATAAAACGAATATTTAAAAAATGTAATTAAAACTAAATTGATTACTAAGAAAAAAAATAATACATTTATGTCCCACTGCCGGAAAAAGGCTTACGCTTAATGTTAGGTGTCAAATATAGTCCAACTTCCGATTCATCTTATAGATACGATTAAAAACAACATGGATAATCACAAAACCAAATAAATTTAATACAGCGCCACCTGTTTAAGATAATGAAAATTACTTTAAAATAGGCATGATGAATGTATTAACAGTAAAAAGAACATTTGATATTAAAGAAAAAGTAAGATGGCTCTTTTACTACTTCGTTAGTAAGATATTATAACACCACCTTAAACCCCTTCACGCTCGCCCACCTGAGGGACGTCCACTCCCACGCGAAATCCTCCTGTCGCCTCCTGGCTCCCGCGAGGGAAGAGGGCCAGCGACAGACCCAACGTAGGAATAGGTTCAGCCATATCTCGATGACGCGAAGTCGTTAAAGGACGCCCACAAGCCGCTAGGAATAGCGGCACCTAAGACCGGGGGGCGGTTGCCCCATTGAGTTGCTGCACGAGCAGTGGGGTTCATCCCCGAGGCTCGATCCCACACCTCTGCGCGGGGTGTGGACGCCCCTATTGATGACCACCTTAAACATTTTTTTAAATTAAGATTTTTTTGTAAAATACTCTATCTTAATCAATCCTTGCACTGATATGCAAATGCAGTTTAAACAAAGAGTTTCGTTATCTCTGATACTTCATTACATACATTTTCCCATAATGAACTACTCAGAAATTTATTTATGTACTAGCACATTCTACCTAGTTATGTTTACTCAAAGCTCTAGAGTCTAAGCTAAGGCTTAGACGTATAAGCATTAATGTTTAGAGAATAATTTTAGACTAAGCACTTTTGTAATATCGGGCGCAAAGCGCACTGACGCCACAGTCGTGAGCAAACATCCGAAACTGTCGGTCAATATAAATCACATAAATTATGATTTAATGAAATTTAAAAAATAAATTAAAAACCCAAAAGTACGTTCCCAAAATTTGTCTACATACTTCCCAGGACGAGCCGACTCATTCAGGGCCTAAACAGATGAAGCGGCGCCGATGCGCGGCCCTTCCGCAACGCCGTCGGTTTGCACATTATATAAAGCAACCGAAGGACGGTACCTAAACAGGTACAAACTAACAAGCCCGGCCGTGCACATACGCCGTGGCTGCTAGCGTCGTGCCATGTCGCGACGGCCGAGTCGATATTCAAATAATTTGATGCATATGTTCTCGTGTAATCTCACAACCGTCAAATCCATCGACTCAAAATGTCATTGTAAGGTGGTTCCAACATATAAAAAGGTTGTAAACACTACGTATTATGTACCTGACATAGATCATTTTTCCACGGTGTGACAACCATTATTTAGTATTATAAGAAACAAAAATCGCATTATATATATCCGAAAGTTATTCACCTGACGGTACTAAGATTCAATGCTATTTGAAATTTCAAGTTTTTCCAATTAGATTCAATTGGGCATAGGTCTTATTCGCAGAAGTCAGATTTTCTATCCATTCAGCCCAATGATTCGAAAAGGTTTTAAATAAAAATAAGATTTAGTAATAATACAACTTACATCTTTTAACATTCATCATGTACGTACTAATTCAAAGCACGGGTCTATTTCTGGAGAAATGCATATGAACCCACCACACTTGTCCAATGAGTATTGATCCCGAATAAACATTACAGATGTTTATTCGGAGTCTTTTTACCCCGTACATATATATTTATCCCGATGTGAAGATCGAACGCACAACTAGTGACTCCGTAGTCGGCAGTCCCGCCACTTAGACAATTAGTCATCTGACAAGCAGTAGTCACATGTCCCATAATTATTTATAATTCTAGTTATAACACAATTACATTTAATATTTAGTGAAATGAAATTTCACAATCTTGGAGTTTAACCAGTACAAATGCCAACAGGCATTGAATCCGACCTTGCGAAATTTTTTATTAATAATAAAGATAATATAAAAAAATGTAGACGCAATTTATATAAAAAAAATTAAAATTCATTACAAGGCAGTGCTCTCATAATCTAAATTTTTCTTTAAATTTTTTTTTTAAATTTTGATTGCGGAAAAGGAAGATGATTTTCTATCGCAAACAACATATTTTTGTGTATTTATAATATAAATAAAAATAATAAAGGACAATCTTCATAATCGTTTTATTTTATAACATCTTGGATATAACTACAATACAATAACACATTTCGCACCCTAAATTTCTAAAATAACTGTTTTCTAACTTAATAACGCACTGGCACAAATTCAACTTCATCATTTAAATTTACGGCATAGGTTGTTGCTTCTACTGGCAAATTCTTTGGTATCTCATTGGTCTGCAATTCAGTTTCCTTTCCCAAATCGCCTCTTTTAACTCCGATGTCAGCGTCTTGATTGTTATCACTGTTCTGGTTATCGATTTCTTCCCGACTTTCTGGTTTGAACTGTTCTGGAAGTTCAGTTGGCACTTCCGTAGTCGTCACTTCATTATTTGGCTTGGAAAGAATAGGAAAGACAACATTTAGAATTCCATCTTTGTAAGTCCAAGAGCCATTAACGTTGACACAGTCTGGAAGGGACCTAATATCCAGGTAATTTCTTTCTATGCCTCCTTCACCCTTCTGTAACGCTTGAATCATAAGCATACCTTCTCGAGCTTTTACGATTATATCCTTCTCCTCGAAACCACTTATAGGGATAGTGATTTTGTACTCATTAGTCTTAGGGTCAATGCCTTCGGTCGACACGACACTCGGAAAACGTTTTGAAAACTCTGTCATTATTTGATCGAACATTTCCATTTCTCGGGATAGTTCCATCCAAAATCTTCTGGTGTCGAAAATATCATCACCGAAGAAATTATTACCGAAAGGAAAGTCATCGCGGCGTGGAAATGGTGTCGGTGGAGGGTGGTGATGATGGCCATGGCCACGGTACTGCGGTGCGGCACTTGCACACGCGAGCAATCCAAACAACACAATCCCGAACATTCTTTTAATAAGCGCAATTGACAACTGCTTTACTCATAACGAGTCATCCAATTTATACGCTCGGGCATTGGGTCAGAGTTTATCCCGTTATCGATACATTCTAGACGTTAGGAACAAACAATTATGCGTCTCAGTAGGAAAGGTCGATTTATTTGCGGGAAAGTTGGAGATTAATCTAATAAATATAGTTGAATTAAGATATTAACACAATGTAAATGGAAATAATTATACATGTTATGATGATTTCCTTGCAATCTTAGTTCCAATAACACAATAAAAATAAACATTAATTATATTATATTATGGTTTATTTGTTTTGTTATCAGTATAATATATTTAATTGTACAAAATACAAGATCTCATTGACGATGATGATGATGTAAATAAATAGATTGCAATAATAATCATTGTAACCCAATTCGCTTAGTGCTGCAGCTACCGCTTACATATTCGCGGATTTAATTTCCGCATCAGGATATATTTTTGTGTTTCAAATGTAAATGGATTTTATATTCGTGCATATACGAACACCTAACTAATAAGTACTCCTACTCATTTAACGGTTGTAGAAAATTCCAGAATATCGTTAAGAGCTGGGGTTCGGGGATCGGAAAAATGAAATCGGCCACATCACAGACTCGACCTATGGCATTATTTTCCACCACTAGTTTCACTTCATTTTACTTCCACTTCTTCTGTTCTACTATTTTCTTCCTATCTTCTTCCTTATTAAACTTGTAACCTCCCCTTCGATGCACCGTCCCCTTTTATATAGGTAAAACGATCAAAAGTTTTAGCATTCTAAAATTCGAAAATGTTCCAGCAATGTGTAGTCTTTTCTAGACACCGTCCTTTCTCTTTCCCGCGCGCAGCTATTTTCTGTTAACTGTTCTGATGTCTTGTCAAATTACTTTTAAAAAGTAAAGTAATGGCTTGCTTGACCAGGATTTTGAGATTTCAAAATGAAGATTTAAACGTTTTATAAAAAAATGATTTTTCATATATGCAACAATTTCTTGCGTTCACGAATTTAGATTGGTATTGTGCTTGATAATGGTTCACATCAATGGTATAATGGAAGATACGAACTCATGACTAACAGATCGAAAATCCAAGCCTTACGAGTAAAAATTGAACAACTACTGCTTTGTTTCAAATATAAGGCTCATATGTCCTCCTTACGCCTAATAACACTAATTGTCATAATTAAATAAATAAATGATGTTTTAAACTCATAACCCCACACTGGGATAATTTGTATTGTAGGTGCCATTATAAACACAAACGATGGAAAACGAACAGACTCAGTAAAATTATTTTATTGAAAATTCTAATACACATTAAATTTTAAAAAGATAGAGATAAAAGTAACTTAATGGAGTTTTGCAAAGTAGAATAAGAAAGCGATCTGTGAGAGTGAAACAAAAACAGCTTAAAATAGACACGATGTCTGCGTTAACTATACGATAATTTCGAGTAAATTAAAACATTACCATTATTTGTTAATTTTACAATCTGTTATTAATTTATAAACTGTCATTAATTTAAAACATACTGTTTTTGATGATGTCATCATTATAAACTATCGCAAATCTAATCCCTAAGTTAAATTTAAATATGGTGCGCCATTACCACCATTATGAAAGGGTATGCTCGGAGTTTCTGGAGAACCAAAGTCACCGACAAAGCTCTTCGAGTAAGCAAGTCAACAAGTGGCGATGGGCTTATCACGTTTGTCGGATACGCACAATGGTTTGTGTAGATGAGTGCAGGAGTGGATACTAAACCTTAGGAAGAATATGGTATACCCGCCGTCTAAAGGTAGCGAGAATCTGCGCTGGCAGAACCTGTATGCGTAAAGCTATAAATCGGGCTATGTCCATTAGGGGACTGACACAAGCTGTTGATGATTATTATAATGGTTTTCACCACCATTCCCTTAGAAAAACAAATTGAAGGACAGATAATTTTTATCCAGAAAAACTTCAGTGATGTTATTTAACAAAGTTCTAGCTATCGATGGGCAATACTTTGAATACTATATATTTAAGCATTTTTGCACAATTAGGTTGCTTAGCGAGAACCTAGTTGCGCATCTGATAAATTACATTCAGAGTTTAAAAGAATAATTTCTGTGGGAACAAAACTAGTTTTCACCAGCATTTAAATTCAACAATCTCCCTCAGAATTTAGGTACTCTAAATGCCAAAGTGTTCGCTTAAACTGTTATTTTTTATAAATTGCTAGCGCCAGTAGACGTCGATACATCCAAAATTGCGTCGTCACCTCAGGGTGGAATCGATCCAGGACGAGGTAGCCCGTCCGACTCGATGCCCGTGCCCCTGATGAACACCCACTCCCACGATAAGCCCTCCAGCCACCGCCTATTCTGAGCATGAGTCGAGAATAATCAACAAACCAAACTAAGATTAATTATATAACTACATCTATAAACTACGTGAAGTCATCCAAGGACCCCAAATCTGCCCAATTATAATCACTAATAATAATAAACAAGTCGCTAATGACCAAGAAGCTTTCATTTCATGAGCAGAAATCCAGGCGGTGTTGATCTCCCCGAAACCTAATAACTCTAGGGTACACAAGCCCTCTCGTTCGTACAAGCACCGATATGCTCGACGAAATTAGCATAATTCAATTACGACAAAAGTATCTTATTTCGATGCGTATTTTTAAAAGGAAATCAGCTTGCAGGGACAATCCCGCTGATACGTCGCATTATCAAAAATAAACTTAGCTTATCAGTGGTGTTTATTGTCTCATTCGACTTTATGTTGTAAATACGTTGGACTTAAACATAATTATCCTATTTTTGGTAATTTCATACATACATATGTACAGATCTCCATCCGCTACGATCCCGACACACCTTCCTTGCTTCCTTCAAACTCATCCATCTTTTCATCCATCCTTCCTCTCACATTCATCGTAGCGAAACGGCTCTCCGTTCGTCGCTTCTCGCCCTCGTGGGAATTAGGTCATAACGGGTGGCGAACCACGTCGCCGTCATTTTTTGATGAATTAGGTATATTAAGATGATAATTACGTCGCCAATAAAAAGTGAATTTACCTTACGGCATACCTTTTTTATATTTTTCCTATACAGGCTTTTTCCTATACAGGTTAGTGTTGATATATTGTTTATTTAATATCAACACTAACTATAACTTCGTCTATATGGAAATACCCCTCGTATTTCCATAAAGGCGAAGTTATAGTTTTTTAAATTTTGCAATATTATTAATGACTTTAGCTTGTGCTAAATAATGAATCTTTTATTGTAATTTAATTGTATCATACCAGTATGATGAACTCAGGTTTACGCTGTGTTTGCTGATATAAAATAGGGCCGTTCTATTTATGTCCGTGGGTATCATACGTATCGTAGGCGAGTATAGAATCACATATTAGCAGCTGGACAGCAACGTCTAACTGAGAATAAAAAGCGATCTACGATATACTCGCCGAAAATGGGGATTACGGCAACACCTCTCAATTTTTAGCAGGTCAATGTCCAGCAGTGGGCTCATATTTTTTATTAAATTTTCACCTACAATTTTTGTCCTAAATAACTTTCTTGATATGATTTAATGTTCAAGAGCCGTACTACAATCACTGTCAAAAGTTTTTGCCATCATGGCAGCTTCAATATTTTGTAGATAATTACAATATAATGTATGTTATCCTTAATTTCGCATGTATTATTGCTTCCAACTTCTAAACAATATGACAACAATTTGCATTTAGATATTTTTATCACTATATGTATATAACGATATAAAATAACATAAGTTAACATGGAATTGTGCAATATTTAATGTGAGAAGTACTCATATTGTTACTAAAAATTGTGAAAATGATGTGAGTCATTTATAAATTGTTTTACGTTCCTTCGTTTTCCTTATTTTTGTTACAAATGCACAATATAATACAAAAAATGGGTGGCAGAATTAGATTTTCACCCTTAAATGCTAGTTTCAAAGGATAATTCGATCTATAACATAATTCTGCTAGCGGACACATAAATACTATTATATTAACTAATTGTATTATTATTAGAGGTACGGAAATTTCGTATTTACGAAATACATGCGAATAAATGCGAAATGTATGAAATTTTTTTTCGTATGATGGATTATTATCGTATCGCCCGAGTCGCGACTCGCGCCAATTGAACTTGAGTAAAGTTCGTTTCTGACGAAACGGTCGACGCGGCGACGTTGCATGCGAGCAGTGTTCATTTGTAACGCTTTAGGCACGCAAGTGTTTTATAAAAATATTTTTTTTTCGTGCCCTTAAAATGGGACGCCCTAAGAAAGATTTGACATACAATACTAGAATTTAAAAAAGATGGTCTGTATGTGTCCGATACAAATATTGTGATCACGAAATGGATCACCCAGCCGTGCGTGAATATTTTGATATGTACCAGGTTCAGGTGTACTTCCAATTGCTGACACTTTACGGAGAAAGTTTTTGCCCTTGTGTGGAAAATCTGAGAAGGATTCTATAAAGCTTAAATTAAAAAATAAGCCGATTGTGGTCATAGCAGATGAAACTTCGGACAGGCAAGGAAGGTGTGTTTTTGCTATCCTTTTTAGAACTATCGACTACAAGGTAACTCAGGAATGTTTTTTAGCAAGTGTTAACTTTCTTGATAGTGCTAATGCATCAACATGCTCTCAATCAATTATCGATACTTTGAAAGACTATGAGATTAATTATTCCCAGGTAAAAGGCCTGTTGTCAGATTCCGCACGATATATGTCCGCTTGTTTCGACCTTTTGAAAATTTTAATTGGAGAACATATTCTTCATTACCAGTGCTGGGCTCATAAAGTTAATCTTGTTGGTGATGTTTTTGTCAGCGAATTTAAGGAAATAAATATGGTTGTAGCAAAAGTTAAGTCAGCTTTCCTTCTGTCAAGGAAAATGAAAAGTTCTTTCTTGAAATACTTGAATGAACACGTGCTACATCTCCCAGCAAAACTTTATCCAACACCTATTTTCACCAGATGGAACTCTTGGTTCAGAGCAGTTTTATATTATATCATAATGATTATTTGGATTACATACTTGATTTTTTTGACGAACTGGAGAATCCAAATTCTACTGTTTTATTTTTGAAAGAATGTTACGTTGATACAACTTTTAAGCGAAAACTAAAAATTTAAATAACTTTTATCTCTGAGTTCTGCCCCAAAATAATGAAATTGATTGATGAGTTAGAAGGGACAAGTTATCCAATTGCCCACCTTTTATGGAACAAATTAGAGGATTTAAAATCATCGCTTGAACGGCAACGTCAAGGTTATTTTGATGAAAAGACGTCACTATGTCTTAAGGACTATAAAGGAATTGATGAGACAATGAAAACTATGTTGAAATCAGCAAGCGACAAAAGTTTCAGTAAGCTTTCTTCTCACATGAAATTAAATAAGACGAACGAGGCTTTCTTTCACATAGGCCAATTGTTTTGCCCATCTGTGGTAGCAAGTTCAACTACTTTAAATCCAAACGCATTGCTGGAAAGCTTTTCGAAAATTCCTTTTTTTCGAGGACTTCCTCAAAATGAACTAATTGATGGGTATACTCTCTTTCATAGGTTAATCCTTCGGTCTATTAATATGAATGAATATCCTAATGTAAAGGACATATTTTTGGCTGTCAAATGCAACTTTCCGTCCTTTGCTGAAGCAGCATTACAGAGTATTTGGAGTCCAACCAACAGCGTGGACGCTGAACGCTTCTTTAGCATATACAATGTCGTCGTAACGGATCGAAGAACGACGCTTAAGGAGTCGAATGTTGAAATTTCTACAATGTTATCTTTTAATTAATTAAAATTGTTTAATGTTAAGACTTGTACTTTGAAATTTTGTATTTTGTTAAAATTTAATTTCAAATTTAGTAATAAAATTACTAAACAAGTATTTTTGATATATGGACAGTCAAAAGTTTTACTTATCTAAGATCCGCGGCAAGTAAAACAATAACAGAAAATTAATATTTTCGGTTCCATCTTGTACACGACACGTGTTTCGCCCCAACACGAGGCATCTTCAGGTATAGTAGACTCTACGGAAGACAACCGAAACGTTGGGGCGAAACACGTGTCGTGTACAAGATGGAAAAGTGATAGTGTGTGTTTGGCGTTGTGTATAGTGGTTGGTGGGTGAAGAGTTGCTGGCCGATTTTCGGTAAGTTTTTGGTTTAAGTTCCAAATAAATCCACTAAACCCAACGGAAAAACACACATTATTAATTTTCTGTTATTGTTTTACTTGTCGCGGATCTTAGCTAAGTAAAACTTTTGACTGTCCATATAGTGATGGATTTCCGCAAAGTAGCGTCTGACTCCATTAATAAGTATTTTTGATTAATAAATACCTAATATACCCAAATTTTATAATTTAAAAAATATAAATGCGAAATTTTAAAATTTTGAAAAATATAAATGTGAAATTGGTGATTTTTTTTTGCGAAATTTCCGTACCTTTAATTATTATCTATAATTAACCTTCAACTACAATTTTCATTGTATGTCGATTATATATCTGGATACGATCTGGTTTACTAGATGGTAGATATAATCAACTTTAAAGCCATGGAATAAGGGTTGTGATGGTTAATAACTATTTTCCTTATTTTTTTAAATTGGATACAGTGTCCCCGGGATATAGTAGATATACAATAATTATATGCAGAGACGGGATAAGTATTTTTTAAACGGGATGAAAACAAATTTTAGTTTTAACAAGGATGAACTCGAACCACTTGGCTCAGAATTCAAGTCTAAATATTGAACCATCCGACCGTCTGTCAATTAAATAATGAACACATATAATATATTCTAAATAAATTTAGTTAAAATATTATATTAATAGTTAAAACTATACTAATTAACTCATTTTTATTATATGGCAATAAATGTTTGTAAGATTTACACGTTTTGGTGCATTTTTGGATAATCGACACACTATTAAAATTTATTACTCACATATATAACATTTAAGATTATTTTTTTAAAAGACAATTTATATAGTGTATGTCTTATGTATCTATAAAAACATAATATAAACTCCTTTGGAAAGAAAACGGGCACCTTACAGTCATTGGCTTTTCAATGGATAATTAATATTAATATTTTTTGTATATCATTAACTTAGATGACTAGAAATTTCTCTTTTAGAATTTTTTTAACACTTAAATCCGACAATCGGTGTTTTAGTCAATGTAAACAGAAATCCGTGAGAAAATGGACATTTGTATAGGGTAAGAAAGGCTACGAGTATTTTTATGGTACTTTATTAAAAAAAATAAAAATTAATAATGAGTATGACATCTCCTTGCAGCAATTACGGCAAATTATCAAAAGCTTGGTGGAAAGCATGCCAAGACGATTATATGTCTTGGCATGCTTTCCACGAAGCTTTTGATAGTGTCCTGTGGAATGTGTTCCCACTCAACCGACATCACACGTTTAAGCTACCTGATTTTTTGTGGAGGTGGTTGGACAGATCGTACTTGCCTTTTCAGAAAGTCCCAGACGTGCTCGATGAGATTAAGGTCGGGCCTCCACGCTGGCCAATCCAAACGACAAACCGACCTCTTGCATATAAGTATCTACATCGTTAGAACGGTGGGCCCGAGCATCATCATTCATGTAAATGGTATCTTCACCAATCACAGACAGCGCAGGCTGTGCATGTTGACAAAGGATTTCTGTTATGTACGTTTGCGCATTTTGTGAGAAGAGTACGCTTCTCCAGTTATCTAGTGTCCAAGATAGGCAATTTTTAGCGAACCTTAATCGAGCAATCAAGTGCTCACGGAGTAACTTGGCGGCCCGTGCTGGTCATCGATTGCGTACATCAGTCGCTAAAAGCCTCCTTCTCACAGTTCATAGGTTCATTTGTGCTCCTCGTACCTCTTTAACGTTTCTTTTGAGGTCTATGTAACTGCATTTACGATTTCCAGCGCCTGAGTTACTAAAAAGCGGTAGACTCGTGGTTGTGTACAACGTTTTCTCCCAGAACCTTGCCTGCTCAGAACGGAACCTGTCTCTTGGTATCGAGTCCAGGTTCTTTAGACGGTTGAATGACTCACGTTTGACCGCTGTCAGACGTAACATTGTCTACACCCCTCTTCCAGCATCGCTATAATTTTACTAGCTCTTATTGCTTTTTCTGCCATTATAATAAAAAAAGACACAAAGATATGTGTTTTAAGTCACATAAGGCAGGATGATGCGACAAATATAAACTATTTTACTAAAATAACAAGAAGTTAGTTTTACTTGTCTAATAACCTTCTAACAACAAAAAATCCACAAAAAGTAAGTAAAAAGTCACAAACTAAAAAAGGGATTATATTTAAAAAAAACGAAAGCTTTGAATTTGAATTTTTTTTTTTTCATAGCCATACTTTTTATTAAGTGCCAGTAACATGGTTAGACTATTAAAACAAATACAAATAATCTATAAAAATCAAAACCGCCCGTTTTTTTGCAATAGGGGTGTATAAAATCAATAAGCATATTTTTTCTCAAATATGAATCATTGAATTTTCCCGGTGCCGATGGCGCAAAGCGTATTTACATATGATGTGATATAGTAGCGATTAACTTTACCGTTGTATGAGCATATATATAGTTGGATGAGTTCTAAACTGTCGCAGATGGGGTAGCGCTGCGTGCAGTGCGGACCTGTACCACGCACCGAACCAATCTCTCACCACGAAACAAACATCAATAATTGGTTCACCGGTAATTGTGATACATGGATGTTGCTTAAGTGCCGTAACATAGCCCTCACATCTCGAACGTGAGTGGTAACGGCACGACAAGTTCCACTCGCCCTAGTGACGTGAACAAACGTTTTCCTTAAATGGGAATCAACGAAACTACTGAAGAAGCAAATAACCAGAAAGCGGAATTCAGCTACAATGACTGGTAATTCAAAAAAAGCTGTTCGTCGTGCTTGAATTCGTACCGCTGCAACTGCGAGAATAGCATCTACCAATGGTTTTGGTTCAAATAGTTCTGAAATAAGCCCTGCTAACGTAAGTGTCACTTCTGATAATAAACCAAACCAACTCTTCGTGTACCTCTCAATCCGCGCCCATCACGTCCAGCACAACTTGTTCATCTTCTTCAGTTAATAACAACACATCAACAAAAAATAAGAGAATAGTTACGGTAAAACAATATCACTGGAATTCCATCTCTATTATCCCGTACTAATAGTCGAAAGACTAAAGAACTTAGAATACCATATTCGTGAGCTTTCAAAAGGCTTACGCCGAAGACCCAATGTGTTTCCCCAAGGAAAAGACGTCCGCTTTGTTTCGGAATCGGAAGAACAGTTTAGATATCTGCAGAAATATCTAAAAAAAATTGAGTTTGCAGAGAAATTCATATGGTTTTCCCTCTCATTCCCCAAGGGGACAAGTATGAAAATAACCACTAAAATAAAGGAATCAGAAAATATACCCGTCGGAATAACACAACAACTTTAGCACATTCGTCAGCGATTGAAGGAACAAGAACTAGAAACCAGGAAAAAATTACAGGGTTGCCGGGAATAAAAAAAAAAGCTCCACAGAAAAAGCGAGATGTAGATGCATGCCAAAACAAGTCTTAATTCGAATATAACAAACAAAGACATGAAACACAATGGAAAAAGCACTAATGAGACGGGTCCGACAAAAGCACACAGTCATCAAACTCAATCAAAATCTGCAAATAATTAGTTAACACTGTTTATATTTATTTATATGTACTAACGCAAATTCATTTTAATTCTGAACTTTTCTTATATTATTAGAGTTATAAAGAAATAAATATATCCCTTTAATATTAGCATATTGCTTATACATTAAGTTCTATTCTATACGAGACTTCGAATCAAATCAACAAATTATATTTATTAAATTTTCGGCTCTACACTCATAATTGGACATTAAGACTCCCAGTGTCGTGGTGTTGGGAAAAAAATTTCAAAATTAACTCGAAAAAGATGTGTAGATATAGAATAGACCATTTAATACTAACATTAAAATTGTTAATGTTAAGTACCCATGGCATTAAGGAATCTCCTCGTGTCATAGGTACTTAGAGTTGCCAATCATTTTATCTAAATAAATATACTTGACAGATTGGATAAAAATATTTTTCAATCTTTATTCATATACATCGATTAAAACACTCGGGTAATATTTATATATACTTATAGCCCGCTTACTTACCTACCGCTACCGCTGCTTACTTGTAGCCCTGGAACGTGCGGGGCGAATTGCGGGGTGGCGTACGGGACCACAACCGCGGCGGCATACTGTACGAGCATGGGATTTTATTTGGGTTAGTAAAAGTACAAGTGCGTAAAAGTAAAAGTGCAACTTTATGGCTGCCACTTTCTCACAAAGTTGTAATATTACGTAAGGTTATAAACTGTTATATACGTACAATGTAGAGTATTTGAATACAGTTACGTTACTACTCTACCTATTTACTATTATACTTACTCTTACATTTATCAACAATTTATATACATTTTATTAAAATTAACCTATTAATGATACAACAAAATAAATACATTTAACCTATTAATGATAATTGCGTAATTCGGCGAATACAACTAAAATAGTGCATTATATGCCGCGTCTGCCGCTCAACTCGAGCCGACAATGGACCACACTCGCACCTAAAAAACTTTGCTCCCCTCCACGCTCGTCCTCCAGAGGGACGCCCGCTCCCGTGCGAAATTCTCCTGTCGCCGCCTGACTCCCCCTGGGCGGGAGGGCCAGCGACAGACCCAACGTAGAAATAAGTTCAGCCACATCTCGACGACGCGACGTTAAACGACGCTCAAAAACCGCTGAAACAGCGGCATCTAGCACTGCGCGAGCAGTGGGGGTTTATCCCCAAGGCTCGATCCCACACCCCTGCGGGTGTGGATGTCCCCAGTATTAGTAGTGTAAAAACGGTAATCGATTATATTAAATAAACATCCCGTTATGAAAGGAACAAAACAAAAGGGCTTATATAAAGCACGAAATTGGTATTCGGATATCTACCCTATAAATGAATGTCCAGATCTCATTTTGTCATTTCTCATCGGTGATTCTGCAAATGTTGTTGACAAGAAAATTTTTCAAGGAATGACAGTGAGGATACGACTTTTTTATGACAATAGTTGCTATTATCTTGTCGACCACGACAGAAAGGATTTGGATATCAAAATTAATACATTATATATAACTTATTACGTTATATATATTCACTTCATAGTGTCCAGCGTCCACCCACGTTTTGAAATTGCAATTCGCAATGAGAAAAAACTTCTATGATTTGTATCGGATGTTAAGAACCCAATGTTCGCATACGCGACTTACGACTGCGAACGACATTTTACAAAGTTTAGTGTTTAGTAAATCCATAAACAAAGCCTTGTAAAAAATAACAAATAAACTTCTTCCCAACGTTGACAGACATTCGCCATGTGTCCAGCCACTCGGGTAGCAGACGAATTTTTAACGAAGTATAAATAATAATTATATGTATAACAGAGCCATCTTTCAATTTTCTCTATTACTACAATAAAATATATAAACTAATAACCTAATATAATTTCGCTACGAACGACGTTCTATGTTAGACCGCGATTAAACATAAAAACAATCGCATTCTTCCAAAAAAGATCTTGTAATCATAACAGAACAATAGCAATAAGTCTGGATAACGTCTGAATCTAGTCCAGATGTTAGACCTGAAATCTGATACTAATACCTGCTGCTCCATGCTTAAGAAGGAATGTGAAATGTCCATTGCCTGTATTAAATTTCCCCTAAAGTAAAAAAAACCTTTTTTACTTAATTACCCCACTCAAATATAAAACTCACGTGACTGATTTGCTTTTATGGGACTTTCGCGCCATACAAAATTAACAATTAAACGAACTGTTTAGCTATATCAAAAATCATTATTCGGGTAAGAAACAAAGTCGACATTAGCACTAAATAAAAGAAGTGAATAAAATAATACTTTATATTACACAAAATAATCCAGTAGCACTTATTTTACATAAACTTATCAAGTATTAAAAATGAAAAACTTATCAAGTAATAAAAATATTGACTAGGCTTTTTTATTAATTTCTACAACAAACACTTCACAGAAATAACAACGGAATGTTTATACACAAGACGATAATCTTAATTTTATCTTATTATTTTTATTCTTCCCTATTTCCAAGTTGCTTCTTCACGGGTCCCGTTTGGATAATGGGAACGATTCTCTCATCAGTTTGTTTCGGAGGAGCTCTCAAAGGCGCCGTGATAGTTAAAACCCCATCTGATGATAACTTAGAAAATATAGACCCCGCTTCAACGCCTTCAGGTAAGGCATACCGTCTAGTAAAGCTTCTAGAAATAAATCCGTGCTCATCCTGACGCTCTTCATGTTTTGCTTCAACAATTAAATAACCATCAGTCGTTTTAACAGAAATTTCTTCGGGTGCAAAATGCTGCACATCCAAATTTACCTGAAATTTATCTTTTTCTTCTTTTATCGACGATCCCACATCCTGAATTGCAGTTTGTGCGTTTCTCCGTGGTCTGTAGTACATTTTGTTTGTCTGAGGTACAGCGACTATAGTTAAACAATCCTGTGGAGTTAAGTCCCATCCGAAATGCTGATCCAGCAATCTTCGGGGCCAGGGTCGCTCGTATTCAATGTAAAATGGATACATTGCCATGTCTTTTCACAGATAAATAACCAGATACAACGTTAATATAACACAAAAGTCACTTGGTAATCGTAAAACTATAAGACTGAAACCCGTTTACGCCACTTTCTTCTAAATACATTAACAACGCCATTTGACGCGACGATTTATATTTATATGCCTAAATGCCATCTGGTGGCTGGTAGAAAATTCTAGAACATAAAGAATGACATTATTAGTTGTATGAATGCAGTGGTAACAAACAATTATTTTGTGCTAATTACGATAATACCAAGAGAATTGATTAAAATATAAAAAGATATGATACCGAATTAAGATATGATACCGAAGAACAAAATTCAACTGAATAAAATGAAATAAATAATAAAACTGAACTCTATTTATCTCCTATAAAATATAATTTTTGCATTTTGCTTTAATACAAGTCACGTTCGTAAATCTAATTGTTCAATATATTCATTAAAAACAAATCACAGTTATTGAAAATATATTACTTGAAACATATAAACATATCGTTCCCTTAAATTTATCCCACTTAGTGTACTTTAGAATTAGCGCTGTTCATAAAGAGTCGTCTTAAATTTTGTTATTTTGGACCCTTCCCTCTTCAATAAGCTGCGTCACATTTTGTACGACCCTCTCCCCCAATAATTAAAAAAATCACGTTCACAAAAATAACCTCCCGCCCCAAATAATCCCTTGCAATCAATACAGCATAAATATTTTTAAGTTAAATGGTTTAAAGATACAAATATATTTTACGAATTTCTTAATATAACTACGAAGAGTAATAATAATTAATTGTAGAAGAATATAAACATTCTACGACATATCGCTAAAATGTTTTGTACATCTGCATTGTATCACTATTAAATAACAGAGGACGCTTTCAGGCACAAGAATATTCTAGAAGTGGGTAACTTGTTTAATAAGTAAATTTAAGTAGTCAACTATATACATATGTACGCATTTAGTAATATATTAATAATAACATGATAATTATACGTTCCATATAAATTTAATATTCTGGAAACATCTTTAAATAAGTCGAGTTCAAACACTGTATTAACAATTCTTCATCACGCTTTATCTATTAACCAAGAGATAGCGCTATAACAAAAAGGTAATTTTGTCATAAGTAGGAAACAATTGCAAAATGTTATATATTAAACACATAACTCGAAACATGAACATTTAACAGCTATTATAGCAGCATTAAACTTAACGATTTCATAAAATGTTTTTTTAATGATTCCAAATCAAAAATGTCACAACTATTTTTAAATGCTTTGTACCCAGCTTTATTAAAATAATATTATTTTATGGCTATTATATTAAAATGCCAACAACCAATTGGCTCTAAGGCGAGACCCCTGCCCACGAAGTTAATGGTTGCGGGTTCGAGCTCGCATCGGAATAAAAATATGTATGGCTTACAGTTATTTATTTGTTCGGGTGTCCGCAAACCGCATTGTATAAGCGTGATAGGATAATGTCCAATCTTCCAGATGTGGAGGCCCGTGCTCAGTAGACATACATATATGGGCTGTGGAAAAAATAATTAGACTGCAGAATCAAAACATACTATGATAAACAGATATAAAGTAATTAAAAAATTATATTGTGTATTTACAAATGACTATCCATAAAATACTATAATTAATATTTGAACCAAGAAGCCATCATCAAAATTCTAATGAAAGACCAATCATCTAATAAAGCGACGACTTTTTTACCACTGTTTATAACAACAAAATTACAAAACATCGTTTCACATATATATGTATGTACATACATGTTTCGGCTCAACACAAAGCATTTTCATGTATAATGATTGCCCTTGAACGAAGGGCAATGGATGAAATCTAGAAATCTCATAAATAAAATTTGAAATAAGGTTAATATCGCTATATAAAACTTTTGCTACTTTACATTCATGTCAAGAACTTAGTACTACAAATAACCGCGGATCCAGAGAAAAGAAGCAAACCAGGGTACGTATGTTCCTCGAACAGTAATTAAAGAGGGCACTCAAATCTCGTTTGAAAAAAATTTTATTTGTTAAGCACCTATTATTCTGAGTGCAAGTTTCAATAAACTAAAAATAATTAAAACCTCAATCTTATCTAGTAAAGTTGTTGTTGGGTTTTCCAGTAAATTATTTGAAAAAAATTAATCTCAACTGTTGAAAAAAAAAAGGCGCCAATCACAAATTATTTGACGTAGACAATATTGTCAAACTTTCGTTTGTATTTTTTTTTCTTCAATTCCTACGGCAATAAAAAAAATAACTCAGGTACGTAATTAAATAACCTTATAGAGATTTTTCCCGTCAACTACATTAGTGGCGTTGTTTTTATTTCATTTTTATAATAATATATTATTAGAGTTAAATGTTTATTAAAACAATAGTACATTTTGATATAAGTGTTTTGGTTAATATCGTACACATTTTAGCCCCTTTTAAAAGAACTATAACAATTGAAACTTTAAACAGTCTGCAACTGGATGGAGAATTATATTATTTATAGTTTTGCATAAAAAGAATAATGTAGATCTACAGATTGTTTAAATATAGAAATAAAACAATGTCCTCATTGTAAGAAAATTATATTTACAAACTTAAGAATATAATGTTATCCCATGTACATGAGAATTCACAATTATTTTTAAGTATATCAGTCTTCAGACGAAATAAATTGGTACGATCACTACAAAATGATAGATGTAGCACAAAATATAGATTTAGTTCGATTGTTCCATGGCATCTTTAATCATGGGGGAAACGTCTGGAGATCCAATCTGTGTTTTCACTGGTCCAGTGGGAGTAATAGGAACAATTCGTTCACCAATTGAAGGCATAGGCAGGACTTTTGGAGCTGTGATAGTAAGAACTCCATCTGAAGATAACGAAGATTGCACCGTGTCTGGTAAACAACCTTTTGGTAGCGCGTATCGTCTTACAAATTGCCTGGAAACGTATCCGTGCTCATCACGCTTTTCTTCGTGTTTTCCTTCAATTACAACGCTGCCTTCAACCACCTTTACACTAATCTCATTCGGAGCGAAATGTTGAACGTCGACATTAACTTGAAACTTCTCATCGTCTACACTTACTTTTGTTCCAATTTCGTTAAGCGCTAAACGATTCATAGCCTGAGAAAGGTGTTCCACTGGCCTCATGAAATTTTCCCATTCTCGTAATGCAGATTCCCAAGGAGAGGAAAACTGCGCATTGAAAAATTCTCTTGGCACGAGGTTCAACGGTGTTTGAAAGAAATCTCGCTCCGCCATACGAAACGGTTTTGTGATGTCGTAAAAATATGGAACGATCGACATTTTCACTCCCACACTTTTAATTCACTTCACCTCGACTTTAATCTTTTATTTTCTGATCACTATATTACTGCGTTTCACATCTGACTGGCATTTATATAGCTGGGATAACGCCACCTATTAATAACGAGGAGAACTTGCAAGATATATTCAAGAAAGTTCTCGAATCCGAATGTTTTCGAGAATGTACTTCATCCATTTAAATTATTTCCAGTCTCAGTAATATTCTAGAAAAGTATACAATTATGATACAAACGCCATCTTGTGTTGAATAGAGAATATACATTCTTTTTAGTTAAGACGTTAATAGCGATGCGCATAATATTTTTTTTGAGACAAAAATTTATAAATCTTTCTTAAAAATAATTTATAAATTAATTTAAAAAAGGTGATTTACACCTTCAAAACTTAAAAAAAATCTAAAATCGGTAAACAAATATTTGAATCTCTCGTTAATAAATCATCTATTTATCACGATTCTTCATTTGGGATTTATTTAAAATATATATTTGATCGAAAAAGAAAATGATATCAAGAATTATTTTCCTTGAAGCGAGATATTTTGATTTGTTTACTTTTGGTTTTTCAACTTAGAAACTGGCTAGTAGTTTTTAAACTTTTAGATAGATGCCGTTATATTGAAACGGCATATGGTACTAACATTCTAGTAATCCTTTTTTCCAATTAGAATAATGATATATCTGTGATTAGAGTTACGTTTAAGTATAAAATACTTGAGCACGTACTTCACCATATATGTATTAGATTTACTTGACAAAATAAAAACTGTTCGTCAAAGGTCGCTAACCAAAAAGTTTAATTCAAATTAAATTAAAGCATTTACAACTCCGCATTCGAATTCCTTGTGTGTTGGGTACCAAACAAGGGTGGACATAAACAAACACACTTAATTAAAATCTCTATAAGCTATACAATTATTTATCATAATGCAGTAATTGAACCCACACAACCCTTGGCACAGAAATTGAACTCTTCATTAATACCTATTTAATTATCGCTGACTTAGAACAATGTTAGCTGTACGTAGTTGCAAGTCAGTCCCTTGTACCTAATTTTATGACTGTATCAGAATCCTCCGCTAATTTTATCGAATTTTTTATCTTGCTTGACGTACCTAACATTAGTCTTGACTTAAAATTTCAAATGGCGTATAAATTCAAAATCTTAAATTTATTCGCATTTCAGATTTTGAAAATTGTACACTGTGATGTTGAAGAAATATTTATCGTCAAAACCTATGCATTTAATAATGAAATAACTTCACTTCAATGTCACTGACCACTTAGTTGATAATTCCCGCAATGTTATTCATTAACTACAAATAACAACTATACAGTTTGCTAGGTGCACATAAAGTCACGGGGCTATCTGAGTAACCGCCGTCAGTGTGAGATTGTGCGTGACCGATGGAATATGGTTATAATGGAGAGTAGATATTTAATTTGTATTGTCACTATTACGTACGTGTGTGTCAGGTAAATATCCTAACTTTTGAATTTAATTGAAATAAATGCTATTAATTGAAATAAATTATTTTATTGAAATAAATATAACCAATTGGTTCAGTGGCGAAGTCAATGGTCGCGGGTTCGATCCCCGCATCCGCATAGAATAAGCGTGGTGGGTTAACGTCCGTCGGATTAAGATAAGTTGGCATACGTATATACCCTTGAAAAAATTCCCTCCTCAATACCATCTGTATAGGCCCTCTCTATGAAAATTTAACAGATAAGAATTTAGATTGAAGAATTTGACCAAAAAAGTTAGATAAAATCAATTTTTCGAAAATTACTTATTTTAAGAGCGGATATATCGAAACCGGTACGTTTTTTCATAATAACGCATTAGACCAAAATTGTAGAAAATTTCCTCTTTCATAACTTTGCTCTGGATGATGTGAAAAAAAGCACCGTTTTCGAGCTTTAGTTTAAAAACTACAAAACAGGCCCTTTGTACAAGCTTCCCGGCTCTGCGGCGGTCGACACTTTGACTCAAATTTCAACTTCGATTTTAATAGGGATTAAACGTTTATCAAGGGACCCTCCGCTACACATTCTTCGAAAAATTGGAACTAAACAATTTAATTTTTTGCAAAACCCTAGATTAAATGAAATATTAGTTACGTTGGCGTTCGTTGTGATCACGCTGTGAAGTCGATGGAAAGTGTTTACGTTCTCCAGGTGACCATTTATCTTGATTGTTGTTTTCAGCGTAGTACAATGTTCACTTTCGCACTCTGCAGCCCCCGTATGCTTTCCACCGCACTTTATGTTCGGTGTGGCCACAGCAGCATATCAGATTGAAGGCGCTTGGAATGTCTCAGGTACTAAATTTTATGTCATACGCGTATTTTCTTTAAATATCAAAAGTTATGATAATAATGATAATTGATGAATAAAAACAGTGCAAATATCTTGTATTTCAACATGAAACCTATTTTTTTGTAAATGTTTTATGGTATTCTATCTCGCAGCTTTATTATTTAATTAAAGCATCTACTCAACACACAACAAATGCACATACCAGTATTATGAGCCACACTCTGATCCAAAGTGTTTTATTCGGAAAACTTCCATTAAGCCCCTATATATCTATCTCTAATCTTTATTGGTCCTTAATAGGATTTTAATACAAATATAAATTTCACTCACCTAAGAGCAAATTTCAGCAAATCAAAAGATTCACCGAAAACAATCATAACATCATTGATTTTAAAAATGCTTACCTTGTAGAGGACTTGTGCTTTGACTCTTGGACAATTAAAGTGTCAAAGTAAATTGAATTGATTAGAAATGAAAATATTAAAAGGGTACTGCCTTTTAATTAATCAAAAATGAATTTGTGCAAAAACAGATGTTGTTTTTCTCGTATAAATACGATTCATAGATAAAGTTAAAATTAAAAGAAACAACATTTGTTCTACTGCTTATTACTTTAAAAACGTTTGGTTAATATCTTTTTAAATTAAAAATTCATCCCTTTTAACGCTGACCTCGACAGATCGGTTATATGACAACAATGAGTGTAACATATATATGTGTGTGTGTGTGTATATATATGATACTAATAGCGTTTGTACATAAATAAAGATAAATAAAGCCGTTTCATTGATTTTATACAATCAATATAAAAAGCTTATCGAAAGGCAACTCCAATGTATACATTGCACAATATTAACGCCAAGATTTACGAAAAAAGCAAACTTCCACGCCGGGTATGCGTTGATCTGTCGTGTTTGTTGTACACAGGTAAGGGCGAGAGCATATGGGACCGCTACACACACGAACATCCGGAACGTGTGTTCGACCACAGTAACGGTGACGTAGCTGCGGACTCCTATCACCAGGCACATCAAGACGTGCAGCTGCTAGCAGAGCTCGGCGTGCAATATTACCGCTTTTCTATATCCTGGCCGCGTATACTACCTTCTGGACTTAGCAAGTACCTACGTATCTTATATGAAATTAAGATATTACACAAAATTACACTTTATACTTATTATTGTTATAAATTTATCATCATCATCGTCAGCCTACGATAGTCCACTACTAGATATACATACCACAAAAGAGTGCCACTTAGCCCGATCTTGTTGTTGTTTTTTTCCACCGCGATGCGTCAGTGCACGTAAGAGGTAGAGTGATAGCTCACACATGATGTGCTAACACTTTCTTACATACAATTGTAGTTCCGACAGTGGTCCAAGCCGAGATTTAAGCATCACCGGAAATGCTTTTGGATCACCACTAGCCCTTTCCCTATTATCTTCTATCATTAGACTGATTAACCCTTTCGGTACGGACGCATTCTACGTCGCGCCGTCCCCGCTGACCGAGAAGTCGCGGCAAGCGTCCGTACTTGCGGAACAACTGCAAACGCCCGTCAGACGCACAACACCACGCTATCTTACGCAGAGCGAGTGCAGTCGCTCGTAAAAAAAATGTTTAAAAAACTATAACATAATGCAATAGAAAAAATTTGCTCATATCGTCAGTTTATTATTAGGCAGCGTAAAACAAGTGCAAAATACTTGCGATGGATTACCATGGAGATAACATATATATTCTGCTCATGAAGAGTCGCGAGTGACCTAAGTCACCGTTCGTACATAACGAGCGTCAAATGTTGGGTGACCATAGTCACCGCTCGTACAGAGCGAGCGTCAGGCGTTGGGTGACTATAGTCACCGCTCGGACAGAGCGAGCGTCGGGCGTTAGGTGACTATAGTCACCGCTCGAGCCGAAAGGGTTAAAAACCGAGGAGTAGCCTTCGTCATAGAATTAACGTCGTCATTTTCGACGCTCTTCGACTCTTACCATACCGCAATTTGCGAACCTCCGCTTGCGATTTTTTTCAACGAAGTTATCTGTACAATACCGTTTCACACAAAAAAACAAACGTGGTGTTAATTCTTTTTAATCTATCGTGTTTAGATACTACATTTGTATTCTCCTCCGTCTGTTTTGATAATTTATTTCATTCGGTAAGAATGAATTCGGAAGAGAAAATTCCAAATTCATCATCATATAGAGTACCTAAAATTACGAAACTACTTTTTTTTCATAGCCCATATATGTCCCACAACTAAGCGCTGGTCTCTCCATTTCTGGAGGAACGGACGTTAACCTACCACACTTGTCCGATACGGATTGGCGAAGTTACCAGAATCGATATAAATATCTGTAGGCCATACATATATTTATTTCGATGTGGGAATCGAACCCGCGACCATGGACTCCATGGGCATAGGCCCCCACCGCTAAGTCAATTGGTCGTCACGTATACTACTGAAATATATTGTACAAATTTGACGCTTTCAATACTATTTATAAGGTTCATCACCATCATTTCCAAAAGCAACAGTTAACATATTTTGCCAACAGTGACATCAATGAGGACGGCGTTCGCTACTACAGCACGTTAATAGATGACTTACTGGCGCACGGTATAGAACCGATGGTGACTATCTACCATTGGGATCTGCCGCAGAGTCTGCAGGACCTCGGCGGCTGGACCAACCCAATCATTGCTGATTACTTCGCTGATTACGCTAAAGTAACTATGAAGATTACCTATTATCACATTATAAAACATGGAACAAGTTTGATCTATTTCTTCGTTTCAGTCTTGAGGGTCATGACCCGTGGCGCTGTTTTAGTATGAATAGCTCGACTATATACGACCCTTCCACTCGTCGCTCTTAAAACATTCTGCATAGACTATTGTCAGTTATTTGCACTGCCTATCGCGTCGGCTTTTGGTAATGAGATCTTGTGCCATCTGCCGTCCTTAGAACACCGCTAAGTTTTGGTTTTTTCCTAATGAGGTGGACAAAGTGTCTGGCGCGACGAATACTAAAGGATGTCGTCTTCTTCTTTTCGTGTCAGTGGTTCGACCTATATTTTTCCGACCCAGTAATTGGCCACTGCAATGGCAGCAGTAATTATCTCGATAAGATTTTGGAATGTGCAGGTGTTAGGGCACAGTGAGCAGTAAATCAGATGCTCCATGGACTGACTTGCGACCCCATAATCACACCCTCACACTGCAGTGCGGTATAGGCCCATTTTTACATGACACGTCTGCAAGGGTCCAACTGTGTACGAATTCTGTTAAGAGATCTCCACGCAGGTGACTACAGATCGTAGCAAGGTGGTCTTTTTAACCTATTAAGTTAGGTTAATTATTAGTTTAGGTTATAAGCTATTTTTTGTCAGGTCTTATGTTTTTTGGACCGTCGATTGGCTCAGTGGCGGGGCCCTCCGCCCACGGAGTCAATGGTCGCGGGTTCGATTCCCGCATCGTAGTAAATAGTTATATGGATTTATAAATATTTATTTCGAGTCTGGTAACCCCTCCAATCCGCATTTTCTTTCCTGCCCCTTCCTTTCTTCTCTATCCTTTCCCTTCCTTTCCGCTAACCCACGGTCTGCCGTGCCAATGGATGCGTGACTAGGGGCGAGCCTAGCAAGCGTGCCGATCGTCCCGGAGTCGGGCTCCCCCGGGGACTATGGTGCCTTACCTCAGCATGCAGGGCTCTGCTGGGGCTGACCTCCATCCTCCCTTGTGGCTCGTGGGATTCACTAAGACGAATTTAATATACCTAATTTGTCGAAAATGACGGCGACGTGGTTCGCCACCCGTCACGTTCTGATTCTCACCAGGGCGAAAAGCGACCAATGCTGAGCCGTTTCGCGGCGATGAATGGCCGCGGATGATGGAGCTCTGTGGTCTCTGCCAACCCCTGTGGATAGGGGATAGGCGTGAATATATATATATAAAAAAAATTTGTTTTTTAATAGAGATAGGAAATCGAGCAAACAAGTCACCGAATGATAAGTAAATCCCGTGCCATGCAGATGCGTTGCCTACCAAGTTTCGTAAGGACGTGAATAATGGGTACGGGAAAAATATATAGTGGGAAGGGGAGAAGGAAATAAAGAAAGTGGAAAGGAGTTATAACACAGAAAAATGCTACCGCTTAATGTCAATACAAAGTAAGGGTGAGGTACTTAGTCATTCGAGTCGGCCCATTCATGCTGTCATAGGTTCACCGCCATTTCGTATATCTTTTTAAGCAATTGACAATATATTTAACGTATCTAATGACTCCAAGAATAGGCTAGAAAGGAATTACGTGATCTTGTTGTGCAGGTACTTTTCGAGCAGTTTGGTGATAAAGTGAAAGTTTGGCTTACGTTCAACGAGCCGCTATCATTTTGCCACCAAGGTTACGGCGGCAATGAAGCGCCGGGAGCTCGCGCCTCTGGCTTCGAGGATTATCTGTGTGCGCACAACGTGCTTCGAGCACACGCGCTAACCTATCGCCTCTATGAGACTCACTACAACGCCAGACAGAAGGGTACGCACTATCTCACCACAGTCCATGATATCCATATTGTATAATTCCGCTAATATTACTCTCATCATGGTATAATATAATGGTATGGTATAAACATAAAATAATTATGATGTATAACCTTAATTATTATTTAATAATAAAAATATTAAATTTTGTTTTCCTTTTATACTGTAATGATTCGAGTAAGGAAGAATACATACAATTCAAGTCTAAATCACAACTATATATAGTAAAATCTTAGGTACTTAAATTCTTTACTATTTTTCATATGGCAATTGTCACTTTATTAATTATCAATTATCTATAAACAGTCCACCGAATAATTCACTGTTGTACATTGGCTTCCCTCATGAAGGGTTTATCTTGGTCTTGGTGGATTAAGAATCGCAGACTGGTTTTCATTATACAGGTTAGACGCTACTACCCAACTACATGCATTTGCTCCCATAGTCTCTATCTTTGTCAGGAAAAATAAAATCATATTCTTCACTTCCCAGAAATAAATCATGTCTGTTTGATAAAATATGATAATGTTCTTTCAAATCAAAAAAGAAGATAAGCTTAAATATTAACATCTCAATAAACATTCTGAGTTAAATCTAAGGTTACATTGTTTATCAGGCGCGGTCGGCATTGTATTAGACTTCGCTTGGATGGAAGCTGCCACCACCGCGGCAGACGACCAGCAGGCGGCTGAGGTATCTAGACAATTTTTGGTGAGTGCATACAAAATAATTTTTATTAAACTATAACAAATGTAATAAATAAAAATCTCGTGTCACAGTGTTTGCTATCGATCTACTCCGAAACGGCTTCACCGATTTTTATTTGTGTATTTGGTAGGTCTGAAAATAGGTCGTAAACTATTTTTTATAACCCTAGGTTATAAAAGTGGCCCTCCCCAAAAATTTATTTTTTGGACAACATTTTTTAATGTATTAATACTTAACCTTAAATTTTAGAAATAATTTATATAGCAAAACAATATTTGCCGGATCATCTAGTATATCTATATAGTTTAACTTGCTTATATACCCGACTCGTTAATATACAAAGGTAAGTTTGACAAATAAAAATGCCTTCAGAATTCATACTAGTGACATTTCAACCTATTAAGTATTATTTATCAAGTCAATACACTACTAAGTAGTTTGTTGGTTATATACTTTTGTTTTATAAGTAAATTGTCTCCTTTTGTTTTATAAGTAAGTTGTCCTCCTGTAATTATTATGTTTAATTTTAAATTACTTTTAAAACAATCTTTATTTCTAGCTAACTAGGTTCTCTTCAATGTGTCCATCTCTAACTTGCCTTTGTCAGTGTAGCAATTTTTCCATTTTTGTCAACCGAAGAAATGTATAGACGATTGAGGAACTAGTCGTATCTTATTCTATATAATAATGTATGTACGAAAATTATTTTAAAAGAAATTAAATATTAATAAGAAATTAATAAAATTCTGTAAACATTATTTAATTAATTTTTCAGATAATCTAATAAAACAATATAAACATTACAAACTTTAATGAACAATACGTCGACATTAATTAGTGCTTCTATTCTCGATTTGTATTTATTTCTTTATTAACTTTAACTTTCATGCCAACTTTATCATTTTCAGTTTGGATGGTTCGCGCATCCAATATTCTCGACAGAGGGAGACTATCCGCCAATCATGCGACAGCGTATCGACGATATATCTCGTCGTCAGAATTTTCCTCGATCGCGACTTCCCACCTTTACTGAGGAGGAAGTTCAGGCACTCCGCGGCTCATCTGACTTTATAGGTTTGAACCATTACACCACGTACGTGGTTTCGAAAGGAGATGGAAAAATTGGCCCAAATCCTTCGTTCGAAACAGACATGGGGGTGAAAATATGGCAGAAGAAAGAGTGGCCCAAATCAAATTCTACTTGGCTTAGGGTAAGTCGCATATAATTTTTCCTCTTTGTTATGTACTTGAAAAAGTGTTATAGTCCTTATAGCAACTGATACCTTTATCCTCTACTATCTTTCTGGACAAGCGGTGCCGTGACCAAATATTAGTCCAAATATAAGTATAGCCGTCTTATTCTCGAATTTTCGTTCAGTTTTACCTACACGTTGGGAATATTTTTCCTTTACAGGTGGTGCCATGGGGTTTCAGAAAGGCTTTAAACTGGGTACGTCGACAATACAATAACCCACCTGTGCTGGTCACAGAGAACGGTGTGTCGTGCTCACGCGGTCTACGAGACACCCGCCGTGTGAGTTACTTGCAGGCCTACTTACGGGCACTGAAAGATGCTATCGAAGACGGATGTGACATTAGAGCCTACACCTATTGGAGTCTCATCGACAACTTCGAGTGGATGCGAGGATATTCGTGAGTAACGCTGACAAAAGATTGGTTTATTGGAACTTTTCTTGTGAGGTATGATTTCGAATGCCTGTGTAATATCAAAAACTTTTGTGTTTGATTTTTTTTATGTGATAGGGAGGGTAAACGAGCAAGCGTGTCGCCTGGTGGAAAGCAATCAATGCCTCCCAAAAGGAGACAGATCAATCGGCGATGACCGGGATCTCACCCAACGGCTTGATTCTTTGGGATTACGGAGGAATGTTCCATCTCTTAGCATCTTTTATCGTTTTTACCATGGGGAATGCTCCGAAGAATTGTTCGTAATAATTCCTGCCGCTGAGGAATTTTTTTTTGCGTGAATTGTACGGCAGTGGAACCGTACAATTCACACAAAAAAAATTCATCCCTACCATATGAGTGAGTGGCGATCCAGTGCGGTGCGTTTTTCCCGAAAATTCCTTCCATGCTCCACCACTCTATGGAACAAGCTGCTTTCGGCTATATTTCCGAACCGATGAGACGTTGAAACCTTCAAAAAACAAGTCTACTCATATCTTAAAGGCCGGCAACGCAACTGTGACGCCTCTGTGGTTTCAGATGGACATGGGCGGCGTTGATTGCTTTCCATCAGGTGATAAGCTTGCTCGTTTGCGTTTGCTCCTATACTATAAAAAAAAAGATCGCAGTGCTAAAAACACAAAAAAGCATTCGTTTCACACAACTCTTCGAGTTGGCACACAAACAGCGGGCTATCCAAGTCTTGGCGAAAGCAGTATGGTTCGATGATTTACGCAGGATGGCCAGCGGTAACTGAACAAAATGTTATTTTCAGGGAACGCTTCGGCCTCTACGACGTAGAGTACGCATCCCCTGAGCGCAAGCGAACACCGCGTCTCTCCGCTAAGTACTACGCACAAGTTGTACGGACTCGTTGCTTACCTCAGAACTAGGCGTTTCGCCGTAGCTGTAAAGAATGACATTCCCATAAACTTCGCATTTGGTAATATATAGTAAAGTAGCTTTGAGGGGCGAGCGTTACGGTGTTCTGCCGAATTTCAGCGAAATCGGCCCATAAATTATGACTTTAGCTTTGTATGGCGGCCATCTTGTTTTTTGCCATTTTGTATTTTTGTCTCCCCCACCCATGTGTTCGCACTTGTCACCATTTTTTGTTCGAGGGCGATCCCGGTAGGTGTTACGATTCGCGGGCGACGGGCCATCGAGCAACTATTTACCATGTTCACATTGAAAATCTTGTTTGAATATAATTTCTCTGCCTCGAGCCCTATCCGAACATTTCCTTAGAGCAAGCTTATATTTATATAACATATAATATTGAATTGATTAATTAAAGAGCAGTAAAAGCTAAACTTCTTAACCCTCTTTTGCCCGTTTATTTCGATACAAAGATGTGTTACCTAAATGTTAAATAATTTATATAGTTGTAATTATTTAATTGAAGAAATTGTGCAAGTGAATACCGAAATAGCCCCTCACCTAGTACCCATTTGAGACTAGTTCTAATCGAATCGTTAAAATTGTAATATACAATAATTTGAAACATACGTCATTAAACAAATCAGATTTTACTATATATAGTTGTGATTTAGACTTGAATTGTATGAATTCTTCCTTTATCGAATCATAACAGTATAAAAGGAGAACAAAATTTAATATTTTTATTATATAAGAATAATTAACTAAATACATGATAATTATTTTAGATACCTTCGATTAAAAGGAACACACATTTCCTTTTTATTTTTAACACTAATATCCCCTATATTATAGTTAAAAACAAAACGCAAATGTGTGCAAGGTTTAAAATAAATAATTCATAACTGACATAATAAAACACCAAATTCAACAACTTCACTAGTTCTTTTATTTAAAAATTCCTTCCATACATTCATGAGGGAAGACTATACTTATTCATAAATTTATATTAAATTATAATTTAAAATACTTAAATCTTATATGTTTAATGATTTTAACACTAATATCTTTGATTTTTAAAACTATTTTATTTTGGTAAAATGTGTATTTGTATATAATAAAAGCTTTGAAAATAATAAATTACTTCAAAACAAGAATTATTACTACATACAACGTACAATGTGGTTTGTAGGAACTTTATAATTTTGGATGTATTCAACCAATATTTACCTAAATCGTCGTGCCAACAATATAAATATTCGTTTTTACTTAATAATAATATCAATGAAATATGATGTATACACGTAATAATTGGTAAGGAACATATAACATTTTACATTTTATATTTGTGTATTTTTCAATCATTTTGGTATTTTGTCTATAAATTTGAAATTCACAAGTAAAATATTTTAAATTATATTTGTAAGTCTTTATCAAATGCTAAAATTTTATTGTAATATAAGGCACAGTTCAACTATGAGAATTATTATACGATATAATGAGTCATATACAAATCATACACTAAGATTTATTAACAATTGTACCCTGTTGATAGAGTCTTAACAATACAGAGAAAATGAACTTATCGGTAATTGGTCGGAGATACGATGCCGGAGCTAATGTTTACAACAAACAAGTAAAGTAATATCAGAAGTTCGCTTGAAACTATAAATATAAATTACATATAAATATATATTATAATGTATAAATAGTAATATAAAAGTGAATATTCGAATTATAATCGTAAGGTAGATTTATATAAAAATATTTATTTATATTTTTGGTATTACGCTATACATAATACGCTATCAAAAAATAAAAATATGAAATTAAGAGCAACGTTAATAATCAAGAAAAATTGTTTAACCTATCACACTTAGAACCCTCTAGAACCTCTTAGAACCCTCGCATATTATGAATTGAAACATAAATGTGATGTATACTTTGTTAATAATTAATTAGTTGAATACTTAACACATTCGCTACCAGCACCGCATATGTGCGTCGTATCTTATTATATCTAGTTCTTGCATTTCAGCCCGCCGCCGCAAATGAGCGACGTGTTTACGTTTTCAGATTATATATATATATATATATATATATATATATATATATATATATATATATATATATGTTTTTCAATTGACTACACTTACTAAATTGTGTTGCCAGGCTAAAAACATGTATGACTTAAGTATCGATAGTAATTTCTTCTGCATCCATCAGCATCAACAACGCAATGTTACTTTGGAATTCTAATAAAATAAAAAAAAAATATTATTTTTAGTTTACACAACTAAATTTCAAAACATCTTTTTAAAAAAAACACATACAGCAAGAATAAATAATGATAACTGAAATTTGTACTACGTTTAAGTGTTTAATGTTGATAATTAAAAATTTGATTCGCAGTGGATAACATTTTTTATCACAACATTTACAATTTAAGAGCATCTAGGGCAACTATGGACATTGTTTGGGAAATAATACGCATAACACATTTGTTCTAAAAATCAGCCTCAATAGCGCGTTACTCATGACTGCGGCATTTTGCATTGGTTGCATTCCTCCATACCGTCGTTGAATTCTTCGATCTGAAGTGTCATTTCGAAAAAGTTATACTTTTCGTGGACCATCCGCGTCGCCTCCTCTAATACTTTTTGAGGACTAACGCCTGTACCTGTAAACGTTTCAACATCCACTTTAGAACATTTCGTATTATATGTTAGAGGTTTCAGTTGTTCTTTAAGTTAATTATACATAATGGTTGATAAATTGACACGGAACAGCGGAGTAGCGATCCATTTACGAGACGTTTTTCCAGAAACTTCTTTCCACTACCCTTTGGGACCAGCTGCCTCCAACGGTGTTTCCGTACCGATACGACATCGGAATCTTCATAAAACAAGCCTACACTTTAAGCCGGCAACGCTTCTGCAAGACCTTTGGGACTACGGATGTCTATGGGTGACGGTGATCGCTTACCACCAGGTGACCGGGATGCTCGATCGCCTGCTCTGCTATAAAAAATCCTTTGAATTTATGTGTCTCTAAGAATTATTGAATACGCTGGTTAATTGAGGCATATTATATAAATTATATGATAGAATTTTAACAAACATTTGTGTGAGAAAAATGTTTTACTATAAAAGTTAGTTTTCTAGTGGTAGAGTCACGCTGCAGAGGAATACTTTGTAATTAATTGTCTGTAGCATGAATGGGCCGGCTCGACCGGGGAAGTTCCACACTCCCGCAGAAAAACGGCGTCTGAGTAGTAGCTTAGCTACCGCGCTTCGTCCGGTGAGCGCTAGTGTTCCAAACCCCTCCCATAATGACACTTTCCCTAAAGGCAGGCAACGCTTCTGCACTGCCTACGACACTACGGATGTTTATGGCGTTGATTTCTTTCCATCAGGTAACACGCCTGCTCGTTTGCCTTCCTATCCCATAAAAAAGTGCTATATAGTAACCCTCCTATAACGCGGTAGATTGGTTCCGTGTTATACGCGGGATCACTGTACATCAGTGTTCCTAAAACTCAAAAAATAGAAACAAAAACTTAACCAAATAATTTAATTTTATAACAACAAGATGTGCAAACGTAACAAAGTTGATTATGAACTACCAAATCATTATAAATTTCAAAGTATTTGACTTGGGAATCCCCGCGTTTTTAGAGGGAAAACACGTGTTATACGAGGGGTTTGGAGTAGAGTAGTACGAATGTGTTATAAGTGGATCGCGTTATAGGAGGGTTTACTGTACTTACGTATGGCGAGGTGTGCGGAGAGTGCAGTCTTATCCAGTGAGAGCGCCCACATGCGCAAGTTGTGAATGCGAACCACGCCCGGCAATGATAGGAACATGTTGGCCACCTCCTAAAAGTCACAAACTTTTAATGATATACACTTTCTGAAGTATATATATATATATACTTTTCACGTTAATTTTAGGTTTTAATAACCAAATCATATAGTCTAGGTATGAAAAAAGTTAATTATAATATGTATGTTTGCATGTAGAAATCCTTCTACAACTTCTGTATATTACCTGGAAATCTACGCCTCTGGGTGAGCCTTCCATAAGAACAAGAAGCGTGTCCTTGATAATGTTGAAAGTAGTAATCAGCACCAACACAGAGAACAGGAAGGTGCAAATTGGATCCACTAAGTTCCAATCGGGCTGGAATATTAGACAAGCGTTGTTGAAAGTTGTTCCGTTCTTTATTGTACTTCAGAAAGTGTATAATAATACAAAGGTACAAAATGAGGACAGATCTTATTAATTATTAGCAAAATAACATTAAAATTATATGACAGTTTTTATAATAACAGTATAACAAACGATTTCTCCAATATAATATCTGCACCATATTATACATTGTTATGAATGTTATACTATTTAGTAATGGAAAAAAGGAGTTGTAATAATGACTAGTAACGACTAGATTATTGATTTTGTTTCAAACTGGTTTCGAATTAATGTATAGTCTTAACAAAGTGATAATTCTTGAATTGTTTGTTCGGTTAATCGGGTATAAATATAATGGGTCAAATGTGTATTACATAAATATAAAAATATTTCCCACTCACACAAATGACTCAGTCTTTAAGTAGTTTGTCTCATAAGTCTATTTAAATAAAACTCAAGCGCCGAAATGTATGTACGCGCATTACTTCAGGACGACTGCACCAAATTAGATAGATTAAGTAATTCATTATATCATACATTCAAAAATTATACGGAAATACGTAAAAGCAGGGCAGCTAGTTAAAAATAAACATAGTTGCGAAGTCGTTAATTTTCGAAACGTTAATGTTGTTGCATGTGTGAATTAGTGTCGGTGCGTACGCATGTGTACATGCACGTGCATGTGCGTGCGCGTGTGTGTGTTTACCTTAAAATATATAACTATGGCGGCGACGAGCACGCCGAAACTCTGCAAAAAGTCACCCAGCACATGTATAAAAGCGGCGCGCACGTTAATGTTCTCGGTGTGGACTTGCGGCCCGTGCGCGTGCGAAGATGCGCTCTCCGCATCCGCATCCGAATCCGCTCCGCGCTCCTTCTAACAGAAGTCATAAATATATTAGACTTGAATATAATTCTATGATAATGGTTTGTTGGTCTGTGCTAGTTTTTATCGTTGGTATAAATAACACAGTTTAATTATTTTATATTTTAAAATAGGAATTAGAGCAATTTTATTAGTTAAATAACTGAATTTACGTTAAAATAATGAAATAAAGTATTTTACATCGAATATTTTTTGACTTCAAATAATTTTGAGATGTTAATTTATTTTTGATTGTAGACGAAATAAATACTACACAGTTACTAGTAAAATATTCCATTAAACCATGGAATATTTAGAGTGCAATTTCAGAATACAAGAGACTTAAAAATGAACTTTGACTTTGCACATGCCACAAGTCAACTATAGCTTTCATACTATAATGTTTTTTAACGTCCGCACTTAGTAAACTACAATTATAATTTTCTTTTACACTGTACTAAGAACACAAATAAGTATAAAAAGAGTTCCATAGTCGTTTTAATACCTTATTATTGAGCACGGGGTTACTTCCACCGTGAGAGTGCCCGTGTCCACCGCCGCCATGACTATGCCCGTGTTGGTGAAGCGTTAGTCCCATACTGAAACAATATCCATATTTTTAATGGGTTTCTCCTGATCCCGCGCCCCAACAAATAAATTAAATATTTATAAGTCCTACCTCCTACCTACAGGCTTTATTCTTGACAAAAATTACTTAGATAGATAGAATAATTTATTTCCCTCTGTAGCAACACACATGAACACAAACAGCATCGAAATAAAAATTAAGTTAAAAACTACACTAAATCTCGATATAATTTAAAATTAACTTATATGTGCTAAATAATAGGCTTTGGCTCAGCTTTAAAGCAGTAGTTAAACTACAGCGCTGGTCATTCTGCCAACACCTGTTAGAGTGTGCGTTCTACAAAAAATACAAAATAAATGTAGGTATTTGTAAAGGAATGACAATTTTTTTATTAGTTGAGTAAAGATATATGAGTTTATGAGCAATTATATATATATATATATATATATATATATATATATATATATATATATATATATATATATATATATATATATATATATATGTATATGAATATATATGTGTGTGTGTGTGTGTTAAATTTAGTGCCACAGTTATAATGTATAATATTTAACAAATAAATGAATAAAATAGAACTAGAGCACGGTCAGTCAAAGTTAGTTTATCACCACTACAATGAAACTATGATGATACTCACATGAGGTTTACAGCGACCCCAACGGCGGAGGTGATCAGCATGACGGTTGCGTCGATCTCGAACTGGCGGTAGATGACGCGCTGCACCGCCATATACACCAACACACCCGTCACCACCCATATCAGCAACACGGAAGTCAGCGCGCCTATCACCTCTGCACGGTACCAGCCAAACGGCATCCTGTTTAAGTACACGATGATACGCTACATAGTTTGCATATACGTTACACTTACATATAACACTTCAATAATGGTTGTCATGGTTACAATAATGGACCGGTTCGACCGGGAAAGTACTGCACGCGCAGAGAATATCGGCATAAAGTGATGTGTTATCACGTTTCATACAGTCAGTGCAAGGATTAAGAGGCGTATGTCCATCCAATTGTAGTAATGTAAGTATTTTGTAGACGAGACAGCTTCTTATTTATTTTTATAATAGTAAGACACGATCCTATTATTATTAAAATAAAATTATATATTCACAACAGCAGTAGCTCAGTTTGCAGGGCTAGGGTGATATGTACGTCGCTAGTTCGTATCTTCCATTGAACTAATGATATGCACCATTCCCTAGCAAAAAAGCAATGCTACCCATATTTAAAAAACGTTTTTTTTAATGGAGTTCTAGATAAATATAATATGTGTACAAGTGTGAAACCACGTCTTCGTACATTTGATAAAAATGAAATAAAGCGTGGTACTCATTTTGAAAGTCACAAATGTTTGTGACTTTCAGAATGAGATAACGGCTAAATAGACTGTGCTAGTGTTTCAAGTATTTATAGGATATTTATTCTTATAACTTGTACGTATGATAATATAAAAAAAACATCTTAATCTGTTTAAATATATTATTCATATATTTTGATGCAACAAATGTTTTGATATCAATCGGTACTAAAACTAGAACTTACTTCCTCGTGGCTGGTCTACTCGCTACCCAAAGTGAGAATAGGGAAATCATGAAGCTCGCGAAGTCAGTGAGGAGATGAGCAGCGTCCGTCGCGATCGCAAGGCTGTTGGAGATGTAGCCACCTGCAAATGTATTTGATCAAAATAATTACGTTAATAATTATCCATATTTAATTATTTTACGCAATAGAAAAAACTAATTTTACATGTATTTTGGCGCCATCTGTTGGCACATTATGTAATTATAATGTTGGTTTATATAAAAATAATTATAATAATTGTAATTTATAATATGTAAAATAAATAATTTAAAATTATCTAAAATTCATATAAATATGTAATTTGAATTGTTTCGCAGTCAATATTAATATCAGTGCACGGCAGTCCACTGCTGGACATAGACCTCACCCAAGGCGTGCCACGTAGCCCAATCTTCGGCTACACACATCCAGTCTCTGCCAGCCGCCTTGCGCAGATCGTCGCTCGATCTAGCACTCGTTTACTCCAACGATTATCGGTTCTCCGACAAACGTGTCCAGTCCATTGCTACTTCAGTCTGTTAACTTGAAGAGCTATGTCGGTGACTCTGGTTCTCCGGCGAATTTCTTCATTTCGAATTCTATCCACCAGAGAAACTCCGAGTATAGCCCTCTGAGCGACTTTGAGCTTGTCAAGGAGACTGACCGTCATAGTCCACGTTTCGGCACCGTAAGAGAGTACAGGCAGGACGCACTGGTTGAAGACTTTTGTCTTCAGACTTTGCGGTATGGGGCAATAAAAAAGATTGCCACGGAATAGGTTAATATGAAGGAAATTAAGAGCATCGCGTGCTTCCTTAGATACTTTCCGCCAATCTCAACTCTATAGAATCAGGTATCGCTTACGTTTGAGTTTTTGCCGTTTCCTGGTGTTGTAGATGTCTAATGATTACGCGATATCTAATCATCAGGCGTTAAACCGTTTATTGCTTTATTTTATACTAGTATAAAAAATAAATAAGTTTCATCTGCCGTCAAAAAACGCTAGACGCCGAGTTCTATGATAACAACTTTATGAAATTATGAAAGAAACATTGGTCACGCGTTGATGTCACTTCTATTACCTTGTTATTTAAATATACATATGTGCTATAAAATATCAGATCATCGACCGTAAAACTTATATATCAAACTTGTCATAGTTTAATTAATGTCTATTAAGTTTATAAACGTCTCAACTCATGTCAATAGAACAGCACATATCAATTTTTAATACAACTGTAAATTTTATGGCTGACCTTGTTAGGTAATTTATTTGAGATTGACTATTTTCCAACCAAATCTGACGATAACCCATGCAGTTTTAATTACTTTTAGACTAATTCAAAAAGAATGTACGAGTACATATATATTTAAGGAATATAAAGTCCTTCCCACCCAAACAGAAAATAAATTTCAAATTATAACGGCAGTGATCATAATGAGGACATAATGTATCAAATGTGGCTAAAATTATAACAGGTCATTGATTTTTAACTGCATAACATTGTGAGTTACTTGTCTCTGTGCTGTTGGGCGTCATCACCAATGAGTTGCAGTCATCGGCGGTGACGTCCAATTAAACTGGCGGTTACAATTCACAGAGATAAATAAATTATGATGATTTACTCAAACTAAAATTTTGTTTCACTTACCGACAATCTCTCCTATCATAAATATGACACAGAGTACACTAGCAATTATGAGCTTCCGTCGCGCTCGCTTGTCTATATCTTCGTTTCTTGAACGATGGCAGTGTTCTATAACATAAAATTGGTATATTTATTGACGCATTTGAACAAATCTGAAGCAAATGTATATATATATATATATATATATATATATATATATATATATATATATATATATATATATATATATATATATATATATATATATATATATATATATATGTACTGGAATGGAATTTTATACAACTCCTGTGTTACAGATGTTTACTGTGTGGTTCCCAGGATAGAAGAGGGGCACACCATATTGACTGTGTATTAAATAAGTCGACTATGAAAACAAATACCAATATATTACTGCAACACCCCTCAATCTTAAAGGAGGCTAATGTCCAGAAGTGAACTGTTGTATTTGTATTGATGCTAATTTATTATCACGAAATATCTATTGACATTTATCGCGATCAGGCTTTAAAAAGAGAGGTTTGTTTACACGAGAAGTTTTTTATTTATTGTATTGTATTTGATTATATATTGTATTTTATTTATTTACGAATTAAGTATTTTCTCAAATAGTCGATTTTATATGGTTGGTTGGGCTTGGAAACTGCATTTATCTAGCATATAACTATTTATATGCTAGATGTATGCAAAGTTGCATTACATTTATATTATAAAATACCTACTTGTGGTCAAAATAAAATGAAACGGTTAGACGGAACAAGAACACGCGACAGTTAAACAGGAATACTTAGACCTGCAAGAGATGTGTGATGTGTATTTTAAACATGTAATATATAATAATACCTATACAAAAATAATGTAAATATTAATAATAACATAAAATTAAACTACTGAACAAAAATTAATTAATTTAGTAATTTTTCACATCAAATTAAGTCAGAAATTTTAAGAAAAAAGAAAATAAAACAATGTAGGGAAACTAAAAAATGTAATATAATCAGAAAGCCCATTAAAGAAATTTAAAAAGACAGCAAATTATTATCGAGATAATAATAATAAGAAATAAAAAACCTTATCTAAAATATAACTCAATAATAGATATATTAAAAGAAATGGTGCATAGTTTAATAATAGCCGAAATTATAATATATATATATATATATATATATATATATATATATATATATATATATATATATATATATATATATATATATATATATATATATATATATATATATAATGATGAATTAATGATTATAAAATAAATATAATATAATGATGATATGTCAGTGTTTATGTGTCGCGTGTTCTCATGTCGTGGCAGCAATGCAACATTAAAAAAACCTCTAATTGTAAATGATCTCAATTAATTCTTGTTGTTATCATTTGTATTTTTGTATGTCATTAATTAAATATAGTTAATCATCAATTATATATATTTCATCATCAATTATATAGTTAACTCGCATCTCAAGACAACGTTTTCTTGCAGTAGCAATCGACTAAATGCATATTTGAATTTGTCTAGAGTTCTAGACGAATACGATGGCGAAGCATTAACACCAAAGATTCAGTTTTATTATTTCAGCTTATTTGCTTTATATTAATTTTTATTATTAAATTTTAACATAATCGAATTTTAATAGTATGTACTATAATCTCTATTTCAGTGATATCAATACTCACTCTCTATTTCAGTGATACTACCGTTGACTCTATCGCCATTGTCCCCGTCGGCGTTAGTTTCAATGACCGCACAACAACCAGTGGACGGGTTCCCGTGAACGCAAAATATTACGCGACGACCTCGCGCGGGGCTCTCTGTCCCATATGAAACCTTCCCCTCTTTGAACCTGAATCCAAAAACACATGCTAACATTGAAGTATAGAATTTATTTTAACACATTGAAGATTGTATGCGCTGAAAAGTGTCTAGCGTCAGTTCCCACACATTTTTTACTATAATCACTACAATGTTGTCTTTACCTGCAATTACACAATATTGCATCAGATTCCAAAAAACGTAAAAAACGATTCCAAAAATTTCCGTCATCCGTCGCCAACAGTTGAAAAATAAAAGACGAGAATTCCCGTCTCCCGTCTTCAATGTGTTAAGAAAAAGAAAAATACCATAAACATTATAGCATTTTAGGTTAATTAAATGCGAAAAATAATGTCAATATCACAATGGAAGATAATGAATCGATTTATATTTTTTTCAGAAGTATTTGGAATATGAGGTAAACAAGTGATAATACATTTAATTACAGTAAATACTATAAACAAATTGCCGGTTGAGTTGTACTTTAGGTTTTTTTTTTAATTTTCCATTAATATGTATATTCTAAATAATCATGACACATAATGAATATAACGACACTAAACAGCCCTAAATTAAAGCCTTACATTTAAGATTGATTGATACACAAAGTATCTACTAATATAGTAAGTTATTCATATAAATATAATAAGCATCATGCTGTTATGTTAATTTAATGTAAAATTAGGATTTTTTGCATAAAACATACATATAAATATGTTTTATTGCATATTATATTTTTCTCAATTTCTTTTGAACATTTTAATATATACTTTTTAGTAGTGTAGACAAACGAGCTTGCGAGCATCTGTTATTTTTAGTAGAAGTAGGTGTGTAAATAAAAAGGGAAATTTTCTTCAATACGAGCTTCATGGTCAAAAGAAATTAATGTTAATAAAAATCCAGACAACTGATATTATTCAGAGGCGAAAATTGTACCACGTAGCCGACTGTACGGCAATTCGCTGAATTAGGTTGAACATCTAGAAAAGTTATATTGCCATATACAAGAAATATAAAAGCATCAAGTTCTTTTCACAATATTGAACTGCATATATTGTCAGTGTTTAATTTTTTCAAATGAACACTAGCAATGTCTTGATATGAGTAGCATTCTAGTTTACCAATACAAGTATGCTTATAGTGCTCGTTATAGAAAAATATGGTAATAAAGTGAATATGATAATGAAGTGTAATAGTTTTTAGAATTGGAGTCACATATAATCCAGAACTCAATATTTACCAATTGAGCCATTGCTCCTTCAAATTAATACACTTATTAGTTACTATAATGTTTTTTGAGAGGTATATAAAAAAGGATTATTCTGTTACTGATATTATAGTTAATACCTTTGTTATATATTATCCAAGTTATCAGTAAATGTATATATAATGCCTTGTACCGCTGACATTTACCTTATGATTCTAATCGTGATGTATCAGTACACAATGTTCATTAAAAAAATTGTAATTTAGACCAACAATCAAATTTTGTATATGTTTTTTAGATAGCAATGCCTTTCAGTGGACGTTCTGGTTTATCCGTAACTATCCAATAAGTATGCGACGGATGTAACTCGGTAATGTAAATAAGCAAATCGGTCTATTTTAGCATTCAAGGAGGCAAGCTATTGTTATTTAGTGCGCAGAGCGAAACTGATTATGTGGAGATAGATCTTGACATGTTAATGATGCCAATGTCTCTTTAACCAAAAGTGTAATTAAAATATGTTGCTTATCAAAGACGAGGCTAAATGATGGCTAGCTTAAATATAGGAAGATAGCCTAAACACGTTTCCAGCGCAATATTCCTGGGTCTGCGGTCGGCAAATTCGAGATCTTCCCAACAATTAAGACATATTAAATATAAACTTCGAACTTGGAAAGACTGTTGTTAAGCAATGGACTATTATAGCCTATTAACGATGCAATATCTATGTATGAAAAAATGATAATTATCGATCAAAGTTATGATAAATTTATATCTATATTTAATTGTATTAAATAATTCTTATACTTCTCAACTGATCTTTCACAAACATGTGTTTCATATTATTTATTAAGCATTGAATTGTTAACTAATCTGTTCAACACTTGCCTTGCAGCTACATTAAAGAATGTTTATGAAAATGTCAAATAGATATATTTATTTTATAAATATACATCCATCTTTCAGTATGGATGGTTAAATAATATATTTTTTACAATTGGGAAATGTAATCTTTCTTAAATCCAACTAAAATTAACTCCACTCTAGGGATCCAACATAGCTTTTTTAAAATAAGTTTAAAAGACAATTTTGTACTCACATTTCGTGGCGAGCAGTTCTTGTGAATTAAATTGAAAACAAAAGTTTATTATTATTGTCGCGACTTAGTTTCATTTATATGTTTGAACAAAGAACAAAGAATAAATACGTGAAGATAGGACATTTCATACTGAAGAAACGATATTACTACCTATTACTACAACAGTTGCGGCGATAAGAGCTCTTATGAGACATCCCTCGGGAGGACGTGTGTGTAAGTTAAATACGTAAGTGCTTTCTGACATAGAAATTTCCTATGTCTCTTTTGACATAAAAAAAGTTCATTTTGATGCCAGTTGTATGTAACTAAGTGATCAAGGCGGCTACACAGGCGCACTAGCATAGAAATCTTATAATGCGGAAAAGTATAATTTAAATAAAATTAAAAATTTATTTAATTGAAATAAAATGTGCACATATAAAGTTGTATACATTAATTTGTATATGTAATTATTTTAAGAGGTAAGAAATTCACTAAAATACCTTACTACTACGTCTCGAGTTGCTGGTTCATTCGCGTGTAAAAGGTCTAGAGTGCGAATGGTTAATATTATATATGAATCACATGCGTATGCGGCGCTATTTCACAAGTGACAATCAAGTAATGTCACGGCATTGCAAGGAGTTTCTTAATAATTAGTTAATATTCTTTGATGACCAGTGTCAATAACATCGAACACTGAGAGTCCGCTGAGAGCTACTCGTATTAACACAACTTATAACTTGTTTTGTTGTCCCCTGTTAATTTTATATTGTTGTCCGATTGTAAACTACTATATATGTAATGGAATATACTGTAGGTACCTTAACTATCTTACCATGGAATGGGGACTCCGCGATTTTATTAGCCTTTTCTTGCTGCAGATTTAGAAAACAATAAGACAATACTATATTAAACACTCTAAGGTGCAAGGCGTCAATCAATGCAACCGTCGCCGGCCTACGGAACAATGCTAGCTGTTTATAGTTTTTAGAGTTTATTTGTACAAAATCTTGTTTTGTTACAAGTAAAGTCAGTATCGTGAGTTAGTAGCGCTTCCAATTGAACAATTACATTATCTTATCATAAGCATCGTGTTTGCAAACCTTGCTAATGTTTTCAGTTCTAACAACCGTTTAATTTATTATATTATTCATTTTCATTAGACTACGCCAACAGTCGCGTCCGTTTTGGTCTATATTTGGTCAGAATAAGGTCAATGAAAAAGGTTCTGTATATTAATTCCATACTATTCATTTATATATATATATTATATATATATATATATATATATATATATATATATATATATATATATATATATATATATATATATATATATATATATATATATATATATATATATATATATATTACAAAGACATTTTATAAAAACTATTACTGAAATCCATTAACAATTAAAGTATGTATTTCCTGTCGCCTTCAAATCAAGCACTGTATTAGGTTTAGTCAACCATGTCGAAATCCGGCAGCTATCTGATAACGCCACCGTAATATTTTTATTATTATCATCACTTGTATAGCGATAAGAGAGCATCAATCGACAATTTATAAATTTAATCACAGATTAAACATAAGTAGTGTCACTCCTACATAACTCAAAAAAAGCAGCGGGTAAGTGAGCATTCATTCCATAGAATAAGAACCACCGCTTTTTTAAGTTTAAAAATAAACCAGACGAACGAATATAAAGAACAGAAATTTAATACGCAGGAGAAACTACCAAATCTTTCGGTATTATTTTTTATATTATTTTTAGTTTGCGTTATAAATATTTGACTTTTTATGAAATTATAAATAACCATTTTCTGATTGTAAAACTTGGATGTCTATAATACACATTTCGATATGACCTATCTCATATTTATACAATTTTCACCAAATCTCTAGTAAAAGCTTTTATTTATATATTTAAAAAAATATATTATTGTATATGTTTTGGGTTTAAACATGTTAAAAGGTTTAAAATGGACAGGACCATGGACTGACACTACGTAATCAAATAATGATTTTAAGTCTGCATACTTTCCAAATCCATTTTTTTAAGTACATTCATACTTCGTTCTTTAAAACACAGAAGTTTGAGCTCCGAATTAAAGGTTTATTGTAACACCAGTAATTTTTTATACAAAAATTACTTTCTGGTGTACAATACGTAATAATATTAACACCTAAGATTGATACCAAACGTAAGGTTTTTCTAACTTTCAAATTTCATTCTGATTAAAATAACTTACATGGCATTTGAAAAAGTGAAAGGGAAAATTAAATATCCTAAATTTTATTTTGAATGTTCTATTTGAAATTTTTTTGAATTCTAAACAACAAACTTATTTCGTATTTTATTAAAATATTTATGTTTTACATTATTTCCCAGATAAATAGTTATAGTTGAGTTGAGTGAAAGTCAGATTTGTACACTTATACTGTATTACTCTACTTACTATTTATGTATCACTAAATAAATTTGTAAAGCGGTATTAGAAGTACAGTATCTTCATATCAGATCCTTTACTCGGTAAATACGGCACAAATAGGTACCGGGTTATTGGGACTCTTTTTAGATTTTCTATGAGTTTGATACCATCATACATGTCAATTATAGAGATACATAGCTACAAGAATCGCGAATTGGACGACTAAAGAATGTAAAGCCTGTAATGTTAATACGCGGTATTGGAGGTATGCAATAATTTCAGTTTTCAAGTCAACGACAACGTTTGTAAATAACATTATACAAAGAAAATAAATTGCAATATGTAAATTTGTTTAAAGGTTTTCGACAAGGACGAATTTTTATGGTGTCATTCAAACGTATTTCTTGTATGTAACTTCTTTGGAAGTATTTTACATACAATAACACAAGAATGACATACCTCACCCATTAATATATACAAAAATGATCTGAAAAAAAAAGAAGTAGAGAAAATTTAATACTTACAGCATTAAAGGCTTTTCCTCGTTCATTTTTATTTTTCAAATCACGTAAAATGAAAAATAAATAACATACAGCTATATGTATGTGTTTAAATTCTTTCGAATTTAAGTAATGAGTAACAATTAAGAAATGAGTTGAAGATACCAATTCTGTTTCATTGAAGCAGCTCAGTTACAACATTAATGTCAAATTTGTTATACTAAACACGTTTTTGAGGCAATCACTTGAACGGCCATATAAATTGACTTCTCATAAGTTTTACCGCACTGGGTCAGGAACACGTTGTAAAAGTTAATTGTAGTTGTAAGATGCAAGAAGGCAAGGGTGCGACAGCGTGTTTGACAGGAAGTTGACAAGTAAATGTCCCAGGGCATACTAATTCAACCTATCGATGTGAATGTTATCTCTGAAGCCATTGACTATCGCCGGGCGCTCCTTAACTTTACATTATAGTAGATAAGGCTACGATGCGCAAATACTACTAGTTAGATGATAAACATGGGGTGTTTACTTAATGACGTTCGATAACACGTTAATATTTTTTTATACAATTACTAAGACCAGACCAATTTAAATGTAGCACAGGGCGTCTGGCAAACACTGGATGCGTGAAGCCGAAGATCTGTTTAGGTGGCGTCTCTGTGGTTTCTTGAGGGAGAGGAAAGAAGAAGGGAAAACAGAGTATATCTGAGTAGTTTCTTTCGGCGTTCCTTTTCTATCCATAGGAACTTCTTTAATAAATTACGGTCAAAGCTAGCCTGTTGGAGGCCTGACGTTTGACAAACGAAATGTAATTTTTTACTGTGTGTATGGTAAGACTGGAAGAGCGTTATTCATTATAAACGCTTACCGTCGAGCAGAACGATTGATTTGAATCGCAAGTGCCAAAACTGATGAGATAAAAGCAAGAAATTGAAAGAAAGAGGCCGGAACTGATCAATAGAAAACAAGTAGACTGGCATCATGATAATGCTATACCACACACATCTTTAGCCACTCAACATTAAGAGAATTTGAGTGGGAGGTATTAACGCATCTGCTACACAGCCCTGACCTTACACCTTCAGATTTCCAGAAAAAAATTGTATTCTTATGATGGAAAGCAATCAACGCCAATCCACATTCACAGTGCCATAAGCAGTGCAGAAGCGTTGCCGACCTTTAAGGTAAGTGTCATTATGGGAGGCATATTAGGCTTTCGGAACTCAACCTATCACCGGCCGAAGCGAGGTAGCTAAGCTACCACTCAGACGCCGGTTTTCGGCGGGAATGGGATAGTTCCCCGGGCGAGCCGGCCCATTGCCAATCTTGACAAAGTATTCGTCTGCAGTGAGACTCTACCACTAGTTTAATGGACGTCAATTAGATACCGGGGTATTGTAATCACATCATCATCGTATTGATTATGATGATACAAAACTATTACTTATATATAAAAGTCTCTAGGGACTCATTCACTTATAGAGGTTTATTGTTAGACATGAGACTTATGTCTAACAATGAAATGAAATCTGAAATGAAGGAGGATTTACCTATAATCACAACTTATTAATGGAGTCAGGCGTTACTTTGCGGAAATCCATCACTATATGGACAGTCAAAAGTTTTACTTAGCTAAGATCCGCGACAAGCAAAACAATAACAGAAAATTAATAATGTGTGTTTTTCCGTTGGGTTTAGTGGATTTATTTGGAACTTAAACCAAAAACTTACCGAAAATCGGCCATCAACTCTCCACCCACCAACCACTATACACAACGCCAAACACACACTATCACTTTTCCATCTTGTACACGACACGTGTTTCGCCCCAACACGAGGCATCTTCAGGTATAGTAGACTCTACGGAAGACAACCGAAAAGTGACCCGCCATTACAACGGGCGCCTTATATAAACAACCCCCACCCACAATGTAAGAAAACAACATGTGGGCGATACAGGTGTGTCAAAACTTACGTCACCACTTATTATTTAGTAAATATGACAATTCATTTTATTGTATTAAACGAATTTCAAACTTTTTAAGAGAATATATTCAAAAGAGGGGAATTTACAATATTTATTTGATCGTTTAGTATCTGGGACGAACTTTTCTTGTTCTTTAAGATCTCCAGCTGCTCCAATACACCCAGTCTCAAACCCTTTTTACACATGTGTAAAATATTTGGCGAATGATTGTCGGACAGAGAGTGCCCACAGGTTAGCAGATGGTTGGCAAAATGGGACTTATCGGGATGTTTGTTTCTAAATGCGGCTATATGTTCACTATATCGAGTCTTAAAGCTACGGCCAGTTTGACCAATATAAACTGCGTTACATTCACTACAGATAAGTTTGTAGACACCTGATCTAAGTTGTCGGTCCACTTTATCTTTAACATTAAAAATGTTTTTTACTGCATTATCCGTTCTGAACGCCACTCGGATCCCTTTGTTGTTTAGGGTTTTCGCAATTTTGTCCGAGATAGGACCTATATAAGTCAGACTAGCCACTTGTTTATTCTCGCTTAGACGAGGAACTGAATATAAGGAATTGAGTGTCAATTGCCTTTGTTTTTTATAAATTAGACGGTTTATCAAAGTTTTAGAGAAGGGACAAGTTATCCAATTGCCCACCTTTTATGGAACAAATTAGAGGATTTAAAATCATCGCTTGAACGGCAACGTCAAGGTTATTTTGATGAAAAGACGTCACTATGTCTTAAGGACTATAAAGGAATTGATGAGACAATGAAAACTATGTTGAAATCAGCAAGCGACAAAAGTTTCAGTAAGCTTTCTTCTCACATGAAATTAAATAAGACGAACGAGGCTTTCTTTCACATAGGCCAATTGTTTTGCCCATCTGTGGTAGCAAGTTCAACTACTTTAAATCCAAACGCATTGCTGGAAAGCTTTTCGAAAATTCCTTTTTTTCGAGGACTTCCTCAAAATGAACTAATTGATGGGTATACTCTCTTTCATAGGTTAATCCTTCGGTCTATTAATATGAATGAATATCCTAATGTAAAGGACATATTTTTGGCTGTCAAATGCAACTTTCCGTCCTTTGCTGAAGCAGCATTACAGAGTATTTGGAGTCCAACCAACAGCGTGGACGCTGAACGCTTCTTTAGCATATACAATGTCGTCATAACGGATCGAAGATCGACGCTTAAGGAGTCGAATGTTGAAATTTCTACAATGTTATCTTTTAATTAATTAAAATTGTTTAATGTTAAGACTTGCACTTTGAAATTTTGTATTTTGTTAAAATTTAATTTCAAATTTAGTAATAAAATTACTAAACAAGTATTTTTGATATATGGACAGTCAAAAGTTTTACTTAGCTAAGATCCGCGGCAAGTAAAACAATAACAGAAAATTAATATTTTCGGTTCCATCTTGTACACGACACGTGTTTTGCCCCAACACGAGGCATCTTCAGGTATAGTAGACTCTACGGAAGACAACCGAAACGTTGGGGCGAAACACGTGTCGTGTACAAGATGGAAAAGTGATAGTGTGTGTTTGGCGTTGTGTATAGTGGTTGGTGGGTGGAGAGTTGATGGCCGATTTTCGGTAAGTTTTTGGTTTAAGTTCCAAATAAATCCACTAAACCCAACGGAAAAACACACATTATTAATTTTCTGTTATTGTTTTGCTTGTCGCGGATCTTAGCTAAGTAAAACTTTTGACTGTCCATATATAATCACAACGCTGGATTTTGAGCCAGGGGTCATTTATGGCTGGCCTTGATTTTTAAAGTTATACACACTTTTGTAGACAAAGTCTCATTTGTTGTGTAACAGGCTACATTGCCACAGAATGAGATTTATAGTTGAAGCAAAAAGATGTAAAAATGCCCCCTTACATCCCAAAATCAGTGAAAATTACAGTATTTGGTTATGTTTTGGTCTTCATTTGGTATAAAAAAATGCCTTTATATCTACACCTACCCAAGATTTAGGATAACCTTTTAAGGAGGCCAAGAATTGGACGTAGTCCAAATATATTTTTTTATCTTTGTTGTACCTACACCCAGCATACCATATTTAATTAGCCTAATACAAAGTATGTGTATATGATTAAAGCTTAGTCTAATCTTATTACCAAACATCTTGTGGACCTTTGTTATTACAAGAAATATCTACATAAACTGAATTGTGTAACCTAAAAACATAACAACAAGACACATAACAGCACAAAACGAAACATTTGTCACGGCCTAAAAAAACAGTAATTGTTACAGTATCGGTATAAAGGCCATAACTTTGTTATTACAAAATTGACATGACTTTATGACCGAAATGCTTGGTTAAGCAGAGTATCGTGAATTTAATTTTTACATTGATATATTAATTATATTCAAAAAGTGACAAAATACCCATGTTTTACATATTTCAAACACACACACACACACACACACATAAGTAAAAGAAAAAAATGCAACGCAAGCCGCGAAAAAAATTGCGAAATTTATGGACCTAGTGCAGTGTCAGTAAGAGTAACGCAAAGTTGGTTTTAGCCAGAAGTAGCTGAAGAACTGGAATTTCACCACAAAACATATTTGACCCATTTAAAAAAAGCTGGGTGTACAAAAAAGGTCAACATTTGGGTGACACACGAGCTCACTTGCGACGTAATGAAACCGAACCGTTTTTAAAGAAAATAACAACTGGTGATGAAAAATAGATCACGTACGACCAGAACGTGCGAAAATGTCGTGGTCAAAAGTTCCACAGACTGTAGCAAAACCAGGTTTTACTTGCAATAAGGTAATTCTATGTGTATGGTAGGATTGGAAGGACGTTATTCATTATGAGGTTTAACAGCCGGACAGGACCATCGATTTGAATCTCTACTGCAACAACTACTGAGATATTAAAGCAAGAAATTTAAAGAAAGAGGCCGGAACTGAACAATAGATAGGGCCACCCCCTTATTAAGCCACTCAGCAAAAATTAAGAGAGTTTGACTAGGAAGTATTAATGCATCTGTCGCACACCTGACACTCTGACCTTCAGATTTCCAGAAATAAAAGTTTTGAGTTTTCATCTTAAATGGAATTTCCTAAAAAAAATATATAAACTCCTTTGCAAAAAAAAACGTTGACCTTACTGATATTGATAGTGATATTTTTAGTGTCATTACGATAGATGACTAGAAATTTCTCTTTTAGAATTTTTTGAATACTGAATTGAAGTTTTAGTCAATGTAAACAGAAATCCGTGTAAAACTGGAAATTTGTATGGTTATAGTGAAATTAAGGCTACGAGTATTTTAATAAAAAACACATTAATAAAAATAAAAATTAATAATGAGTATAACCTCCCCTTGCAGCAATTACGGCATGTAATCGTTTTTGTATGCCTTTCACCAGGATTTTGATAGTATCCTGTGGAATGTGTTCACACTCAGCCGAGCTCACACGTTTAAGCTCCCTGATGTTTGTGGAGGTGGTTAGCTAGATCGTACTCGCCTTTTTAGGAGGCCCCACATGTGCTCAATGGGGTTAAAGGTCGGGGCTCCATGTTGGGCAGTCCAAACGACGAATAGTGACCTCTTGCATTTTAGCATCTACGTCGTTAGAATGGTGTGCCCGAACATTATCATCCATGTAAATAGCATCTTCACCAACTACAGTCAGTGCGGGTTGTGTAAGTTAAAAATGACTTCTGTTATGTACCTTTGGGCATTTAGTGCGCCATTTTCAATTAATACTACCTCGGTACGATAGCAGCAAATTACGGCCGTCCAAAACATCAGAGATCCTCCACCATAAGGGATGATTTCTTCAAAACACACGTCAGCACAGCGTTTCCCTGGTCTTCGTAACACTCGTCGACGTCGGTCCTCACCATGCAGACAAATTTGAGCTCATCGGAGAAGAGTACGTACTTCAGATACCTAGTGTTATTCAAGATAGGCAATTTCTAGCGAACATCAATCGACCAATCCGGCGCTGGCAGAGTAACTTGCGGGCCCATGTTGGTCGTCGACTACTATTATCAGCCGCTAAAAGCGTCCTCCACACAGTCCATAGGCACTCTTGTGCACCTCGTACCTCTTAAAGGTTTCTTTTGAGGTCTATGTAACGGCATTTGCGGTTTCTCAGCGCCTGAGTCACTAAAAAGCGGTCATCTCGTACTTGTGTGTAAAGTTTTCTGCTAGAACCTTGCCTTCTCTGAACGGAACCTGTCTCTTGGTATCGAGTCCAGGTTCTTTGAACGGTTGAACGGATCACGTTTACCCGCTGTGCGACGTAACATTGGCTACACCCCTCTTCCAGCAGCGCTATAATTGTACTAGCTCTTATTGATTTTTCTGCCGTGAGAAAAGACAAAGATACTCGTTTTAAGTCACAATAAGGCTGGATGATGTGACAAACATGAATTATTATACTAAAAATGACAAGAAGTTAGTTTTAGTCGCCTGAGACCCTTCTAACAACAAACCCGCGAAAAGTAAGTACAAAGTCACAAACTAAAAAAGGGGATATTTTTCGAAAAAACAATGTTTCGAATTTGGAATTAAATATTTTTTATATCCAGACTCTTTACTAAGTGCCTCTAACATGGTTTGGCTATTAAAACCTCTTTAGAACTAAATTATTACCAATAATATAGAAAAATCAAAACTGCCCGTTTTTTTTTGCAAAGAGGAGTTTTTACAAATAGTATTTGTGTGAAAATGTCTGATTTTGTGCCAAATAATCGTCTTTTGCGGAAAGTGTTATTTTTCTTAAATCATATTCATACACAAAAGGAATGAATCAAATGGAAAAAAAAAATATATATATATATATATATATATATATATATATATATATATATATATATATATATATATATATATATATATGTATATACATACATATATTATAATTGATTGTGCTCATAAATGTTTTCTTCAGAAATTTAATAACCATAATATACATTTTTTATTATTTAGTGTTTAATTTTTTTATGATTGGCATTTTCTTTTTAGAACTTTAGGACCATGTGTCCAAAGTTATTTTAATTTACAACTTATGAATGAATTCACCCTATTTTCTGTGATAAAAAACAATGATAAAAACTGTAGCATACTTCCAAAAAAATGTGAAATTGGCCTTACAAAAATAGATCTCCGTAAGAGCTTATCAACAAATGACAAATATAAATCATGAATGTGACAAATATCACTATATGCAGAAGTAAGATATTGTAAATTATCACTTATGTTCATATATATGAAGTCACCTAAATGATGATTTCTTTTAGGATCTGCAGGGAACAAGAAATGCATATATAAAACAATTTAAAAAATAAACATTTTGTTTTTACATTATTAAAAACAAAACATTATTAAAAATATGAATAGAACTTCTTTTTTCTTAGGAATTAGTTACCATGATTAGAATAACTAGAAACTTGAACTTAAAACATGTATATGGATTATATACTGAAAGATATAGATGGAGAGAACCCTTCCAACAGCACTCACACAGTCATGGCATTATTGTTTCTGATAATAAAATATATAAGTAAATAACTGATAAGTTACAGGGTAAAAAAAAGAATTTATGTTAAGTAGTGTTATTAACTTACCTACATATAAAGATGCTAAGAATATTAAAATAGAAGTACAAAAATTATCTTCATGTAAATTGCTGGATCACCAAATCGAATTATATTCTTATATTTAAAATAAGTACATAGTAATTGCAATTACAAAACATTTACTGTACAGTAAAATTACTTTTAAATTTACCGGAATTAAAAGTAATAATTTTATACATTATTAAACATCGATGAAGAAAACAAAAAATCCCAAAATATACGAAATATTTTAACAAGTTGTAAATAGTGAAGTATTCGTTTTAATAAATAACGTACTTACCCATTATTTATAGACTGCACTCCTTGATTCATTATTTTGTTTTTGATCAAACACCCGGGAGTTTCAGATTTTCCCGTCACGTATTGTGATTCCACATCTTCTAGGATCGCAACTCGATCTGTATTAGTTTGATTCAACTTATCACTAGATAAACTTTTTGACCTATATCTACCATTTAACGGAGCTAATGTTTTATCAGCAAATGTGCCACTCAAACCATTCAATTTCGTATCATTTTGATAATTATCGCTAATTATATTGGACGACATCTCGCACCAAATAAACACAGCGTGTAGGCCGTATCGTGTACGTCAACGTAATGTCAATCTTGATTTCACCAAGCGACTGACGTTTGCCGGCAGAAACCAAACGTTTTGCATGCACCTAAACGCCTAACAAAACACAGCTACTCGACTAAGTGAACAACATCAGTGTCATTTACAGCGTATTGAATAATGATTGTATTTTTCATTTAGTCGCTTAACACACTCGTGACTTTGATGTAGTTAAAAAACGAGACAGTTTATTTCAATGTCGGAACACTCGGAACTCACACAAGGGTGAAGGCGAATTGTAACTGTACCTCTTGTGTAACGCAACTTTAAAGTACACCAAGTCGGCTCGAAGGAAACAATGGCTTTTCAAAAGCATTCAGTATAGCTTATTAAAACAAAGGACTTTGTATGTATGAAAAATTGAAAATAAAAAAAAATAATATATTATAGGTGTGATTGCAAGTTAGAATATAAAAATAAACACATACTCGTAACAATAGCTGTAGAAGATAGGTACAAACGAACTCGCGACCCTTGGCTTCGAAAGTAAATAGCTGGCCCCTCTGAAAAAACCGGTAATCAATAAATGTAAAAAAGATCGTAAAATAGATATACCTACTTCTATTTTCTAAAAAAGTTTGTGTTATATAGTTAAAAAATTATAAAAAGTAAATAGTGTCACTTAAATTGAAATTCTAGAACGTATAATTTCCGAGGCTAGTCAGCTGGCCTTTAAAAACGTGTGTAGCGTTTAAATAACATTTCAGTTATTGTACAATGATAATTACTATTTACCTAGGTATAAATTAAATATACTTTGAGAATGAAGTTACTTATTGTCATTGATGTTAAGATTTATATATACTTTTTACAATATTGTAAAAATATATAATACATTACCACGACTATTTGTCTATCACCTTATGTTATTTAAAAATTACCTTACAAAATTGAACCGTGCCGTTTCAAGTATTGCTCTATTTTATAGCGTATTATTTTCCAATAACGATACATGGCCATTAGATTGTCACGGTACACGCTAGATGATCCGAGAAACACATGTTTTATTATGAATTAGTAATGCATTAATCTTTTGATGGTGATTTTATTACCGCAGGAGGGCCCCTTATAGATTATAGAGCTCATGAAATATATATAGATGGAAGGACACGGATGCAATGCCAAAGTTAGTATTTAAGGAACTGTATTCAAATAATATAATATGTATAAATATACATATCCGTATCGAACCGGATGCCACAAACAGACCACTACGACTAACGTGTGAAATGTAAACAACAGATAAATTATAGCACATGGTGAGAACTACCAGGTCGTCACTCTAAACTGGATTTTCATACATTTGATTTTATAGTACCTAAGACAATTAATATAAAGTATTGAGAATATTATGCCGAAACATTTTTTAGTTTAGACATAAGATTCTTAAGATTTTGAGATTCTTAAGACCGTAAATCTATTAACGACCGAACCTCACCGTTAAATGACGTGGCAAACGCGCATCAGAGATTCAATTTTCGGCCTGACCATAACACACAAGACTCATGTCAATGTTATCAAATGACGATGTCACCATTCAAAATTTAAAGCTAGGGCTAACTTATAATTGGAACTTTTCCGTCACATCAGTGACGTGTTATTGTTTCATTTTCATAATTATTATCTGTTATATTGTTTAACTGTGGTGGTATATTATACAATATATAATAGTTCGATTAAGGCATATAAGTGAAGTGATATGAAATAAATGCGTGCATCGTGACTTTTTAAGTTGATTGAAAAAGTCCATACAAGGTTTCGGTAGAATACCCACCATTTTATCAAGACGTAACGTGATAAGCGGACTAGTTACATTTCAAGAGATTTGATATTATTGTATATTACTTGACACTGGCATAATAGTTATAACTAATTACTATCAAAGAAAAGAATGATACCTATAGTTTATTAAGAAATTATTTCTCTACTAAAGCTCCTATATTTTTTATTTTTATTTGTTCACAAGGTTTCAATTAGATAACATGTTTTATGGCATGTCATAGAGTGATGAGCACATCCGTACATTTTTCCTCATAACCCCTTGGCATCCCAAAATTTCTACAGCAACTGTATCATGTCACTACCTACAAGATGGCACAGTCATCGAACAAAATGGCACATATAAATTTAATCAAAAGTAAATAGATGTCTTGAGTTTTCTTGTAAAATGCGAAGAAACTTCTTCCCCAACGTACCTAGACGTACGTACGTACGTATACGTAAAGCCTACAAGTATTTATTCTGAGTGTGAATGCTCTGCTATTCTGCCGCCACCTGACAAACGTATTAAGTTAACAATGACGCTAAAAATCCGATCTACTTTTTTCCTTAAAAAAGTAGTTCCTTTAGTCAGGTACATACACTAATAAAATGACTAATTATAAAATATTTCAGGAAACTTTTTTGTCGTATTGGCGATGGCCAAAATTATTTCTCGTTTTTTACTCATTCTTACAATTTTCGCGCTTCACTTGCTTAAATCAAATACGAGTATCACAAAAACCAAGGTATCGTTCTACAAGGAGATAAGATGACCCATATGCGTTATGGTGTTAATAATTAGACAATCCATCAAAACGCACTCACGCTACCTTTACCTTTTATATAAACGAAATAAAGATTAAATTGGCGTACATAATCAATTTTATTTTTAAATTGATACCGTGTCATGTTATTGAACTCTAGTATGATAATATTACATCACATTACATACCTACGTTTTGCGCACATATTTGATATGTTTCGCAATTATTTTATTCAATGTTGGTATTGTATTGACGTATGTGTATGTATGGACGTGTTCTTTTAGCGGAATTGGTAGCAAAGAATTGTTGGATAATACCGAAAATATCAAATGTACCAACCTCCGTCCGAGGCGTGCTATTCGATTTTCGGTAACACCAATCCATTTTCTGCCAAGATCAGATTAACTATAGCTAGCATTCAATATACAAAATGAATACTTATATTTATCATTCCTATAGATGTGATAACGTAGGAGTGAATCAATGTGACGCTCACCGTTAATTGGATACACATGTAATAGTTTATAGTCAACAGAGAACTAGGCATACATGTGTAACATAAGTATTTGGTATTTGCTGCCGAGTTCATTTGTTTACAATTAGTATTTAGGTAGGTAGAATAGTTATAAGTCAGGGTTTATATAGGAAGATAGAGTATTACTATTTAGATGCGAAACTATCATTTATGCTACATTGCATCATAGATATCTAAACAATAGTCCTTCAATTGTTTACTTAGCTTGTTCGCTATGCAACCTGCTGAAAAACAAACTGATGGCGATACGACTAACCTAAAATGAAAGCCAATCTGAAATAATAACAAACAATAATAAACTTGTATGTGCTAGCGGGAGAAGCCTGATTCTTAGCGGAAGCCAAGAATATAAATTACAGGAAGAAATAAAAGATATAAAATTAATTTATAAGGGTTTTGTTACGGTTCTATTTCGTGTTCAAATAATTTACTAAAGTATTTTTTTATATACAATAATATAGATTAAAACTTAAATAATTTAGTATAGACTACGTAAACTGTATGATTCAATGTAAGTCCACCATTTTAATGTAATGGTTCTTTCAGTTGTTTGTGCGCGGATAGTCTGCCGGCCTCCACTTAAAGTTCTGTAATCCGCCGTTTGGACCCACAACAATGGTTTCATGGAAATTATTGTGTACAATACGCGAAGCGCATGCCATTATCAACGTTCTGATTAGGGTTGCCACATGGACACAATTTTAATCCTTGGGATCCTACACATCACTAACTTTCATATATCATTTTACAACAATATTACAGAATAACTAATGCAATGTATTTTGAAAGAAATTATTTTTATGGCTCACATTAATTAAAAATTAAAAGATTTACATAGACTTTAGATGCAAGGAGGCCTCATGTTCTCTTCAACCTTTAAATTTTAAATAGGTATGGAAAAAGTTTTAGCTAATTGTGATTTTTTCATAATATTTACTTTCTAAATAGCTATAAGTTCCAAAAAGTGTGTGTTGATAAATTAATGGACAAATAGACATAATATCTACTTTTTTCATATAAAGAGCCTTTCTATAGCGTACCATCAACAAATTATTGGTTGATGTACAGTATCGTCTTATTCTTATTGTACGGGAGGTTTGCTCAGCGCTAATAGAGCAGCGGACTGTATATCGATTTTTTAGCGCTGTTCGATTCCCGTACCGATGAGAGCCGAAAGGGATCGTTTTTCGCTATATGACGAAGTAAATGCTTCACTCTTCTTGATAACTATTTTATTCACTATTCTTCCCTATTTACTATACTTCTATTTGCTATTTCTTCTATTTGCTATTTTTCTTTTAGTTGTTTATTCTTCAATTTCCTTGTTGTCACTGGATGCCATACCCGAAAATGCGACCTCTTTTATAGTCGTTTGGAGGCAAATTTAATCCGCTCTATGATTGGTCCGTTTTTTGGCACCTTTTTTCCACCAATCACAGAGCAGATTTTGTTTCCAAAATTTACCTCGGTTCAACCCTCGGCCGTGACCGTAAAGAGAGCCGGTCGCCGATTTCGTATTTTTCGGGCATGCTATCCATATTTTCAACATCACAATAAATATTATTTCTATAACTATTACTATAACTATTATACACAATATTTTTGTTCGTTTTCAATAATACTTATATAAATCAATACCTATTTCTATCGTTTTGTACATTTGTGTTTACTATTGTCCTGTACACTTATCATCATATATAGAAGCCCTATTATCAAAGCAAAATGTCGATACGCTATGAGTGCCAAAATTAAAACTCGATAAATCAATGTATGACCAATGGAAAGTGAGTTACGTAATAGACTTTAAGTGTAGTCGTAATTAATATGCGGTGGTGTATGCACGCGGCACACTGTCGGCAAGCTGGTGGTGACCTACAAATCCAGTAGTTTTACTTGATTACCACACCGATCTGCGTGACCATATCCAACAAAAATTATGGTAGACCCCGTAACATACTAGTAGCATATTAAAACAAGCTTACATCACGCTTCTAAACGTAAATTGTTTTTAAAACGGTCATATTTTTGATGCAGATTACGCATATGTGCAAAATGACGTTTAGCAATATATTTAAGCGTATAAAACTAATTTCATGTCATTCGGAAAACGTCGGCGGAAAATTTTAAGCTAAGCAAGACTAAGACTCGGGGTTGATGCGTTAATTCGTTTTTAATCAATGTAAGCCATTTCATAACACAAAAATAATTCTAGTACGATTTATAACATTGCCAGTGTTCTTTAAAAAAAAATGATTTTCAACAAAAACTTAACATAGAGTAACAAAAACAGAGTGTATCCTCTAAATTATTTAAGAAGAGAAATCTGAAACAACGCTTTTGGTCACATGAATAAGTTCCTTTAAAATATATGACCGATGTTGATACTGAAGTGTTGTCAACACTCAAACAGCGCAGCAGAGAAATGTTCAATTTCTGATCCGGGTGTCGTGGATTTAATTCCGCATCAGTATGACCTGTAGATGTTAATTCTGTATCTGGGTGTTTGTTCCCGTTCTTGTTTGTTGTCGTCATTTAGATTTATAATGGCACATGGGATACGGAGATACCTACCATAAATAAAATTTAAGATAATACCAGATAGATAATAAAGCTTCTGCAAAAACGAAAGTATACCAATAGAAATATTCTACCAAAACTTTTGAATTCGAAATCATTAAGGTGAAATTTTAATAAAATTTCTTGTATCACCCGGGGAAGTACCACACTCCCGCAGCAAACCGGCGTCTAAGTAGTAGCTTAGCTACCGTGCTTCGTGGAGTGAGCGGTAGAGTCCCCCTCTTCTTCCCCCCTCCCATAATTACACTTTCCTTAAAGGCCGGCAAAGCTTCTGCACTGCCTATGTCACTGCGGATGTCTATGGAGGGCTTTGATTAATTTTCATCAAGTGACACGCCTGCTCGTTTGCCTTCGTATACCATAAAAAAATTATGGTACAGGAAAGCAAACGAACGTATATTTTTGTTAATATAATTGTCTATATATTCCACGATGAAGATCGCAGCAGATCGCATTTTAACGTTTCAGTTGTTTTGCCTCCTTTACCATCCATTCGAGCGGAATAAGTGGAAGACAATACATTTCCTCTTCCTCGTCACCGTCATTAGATAAATAAAATAGTCGCTTCTTTTTGCGGAAGTATTTCCGATGTTTAAAGGTCTAAATTGAAATGTTTTTTTTTTAATTTTTGTATCACCGGCTTAAAAACTTCCATCATTGGATCAGTGATGGGTAGTCGCTTATCCCACTAATTAACGAACTAGCTAAGCATAGAATTTTGAAAGCAGATGCTTTAAACTCAGTAATCATTCGTTTACATATATTGTGAATATTACTTGTTTATATTCCAAAGTAAAAAAAAAAATATCTGGGTAGGGAACCGGGCCACGTGCCCTTGGCAGCTAAACTCCTTATATAATAATATTAATATTATATGGTTTTGATGGTGTCCTGTGGTATTTTGATGGTGTCCTGTGAAATGTGTTCTCACTCAGCCGAGATCACACGTTCAAGCTCCCTAATGTTTTAATGGGGTGGTTGGACAGATCGTATTCGCCTTTTTAAGAGGGTCCAGACTGCTCGATGGGGTTAAGGTTAAGGCTTCGCGCTGATCAGTCCAAACTACAAATACCAACCTCTTGCATATAAGCATCTACGTCGTTAGAACAGATATACATATATACACACACACACATATATATATATATATATATATATATATATATATATATATATATATATATATATATATATATATATATATACATATATACAGACAATTCCGAGCTCAATTTTATTAGTATTATTAGCCGATTTCTGTTTACATTGACTAAAGCACCAAAAGCAGTTTATTTTACATGTTATCGTTTAATGTTTATTTTGAGGACTATAATATAATATATTAGAACCTTTAATAATGCATCAAATATATCATGCAATGACAGCTGGACACGGGCCTCTCCATTTATGAAGGAACGAACGTTAATCCTCCACACTTGTCCAATGCGGATTGACCATTAGTATTATAAACTTGACCTAATTGCCCTAGAGTAGTACTCGGCCGTCGTTTCGGCTTAACCATCCAACGATAACAAACGTAGTGGTTAATCGCACTTTGAATTTTAGCCCTATATTTATTTGCCACATATATGATGGTGGTGGTAACCCCGCCATATATGTGGCAAATAAATATAGGGCTAAAATTCAAAGTGCGATTGACCTCTACGTTTGTTATCGTTGGATGGTCAAGCCGAATCGAAGGCCGAGTGCTACTCTAGGGCAATTAGGTCAAGTTTATAATAATGATGATGCATTAAGGAAAGAATTTAAATAGCTCATTGCTATCTCATTTTTCCTTCCTAATTTAAATATTTATTGAACGCATTGCGAAATAAGCAAAAGCCATAGACTAAAGATGTTAATAGTTATGTAAAGCAATTCGACCAAATTTTATTTTAGGTCATTTTGTTGATATACATTAGTTTTATTTACATGTCATGCAACTTTATCTGTTTTCAAAAATATTTTGTTCCTCAAATATAAATTATTATAAATAATCAAAATTTTAAATAATAATTTTACAGTTATATTGAATGAAATAAAGACTTTGAAACAAAATGTTACTCCTGTGAAATTTAAATAAAATATATTTGATAATATTTTTGCTATTATAATTCCATAAGGAGTTTTGTTGTGTTTTGTAATGTTGTTATCCATTTTTGAAGGCTAACGATGAATTCAATGAGTAATCAGAAAAAGTAAAAATATTTTGATTTATATGAATTTATTAAAATATTTTAATTTTACTTGATATAAAAAATGCATTTCAAATTTGCAAGATTTTACTGTTTTTTCATATAGGATCTAACGATACGTATTCCTGCGTAAATAAAAAAAGTGTATACAACGAGTTTAACGCTTGTAACGATATTAATTTTTGCAAAAACTTTACTAAATGTGTTGCTATATATTCTTGTAGGTATTTCGGCTGCACTAATATCTTCATAGGTTTGAGCCTGGGGACGTATACAGCTTGAGAGTCGAAGATATGCTGCGTGACCCGCTGCAATAGCAGCCGTGATGTCACCAGCACGATATATATCGAGAGTTCCCCATTCTAATCCCCTGAAACCTGTTCCATTTATCCAACTTATTAATGCAACATAGTCGCCGCAACAGGGAACAAATAAATCATCTATAATTTTTTCACTGTAACTAACAGGTGTTGCAGCATCATCACCAAATAAATTCACCAGTTGTTCCAATACAGCTCTTTTAGAATCACTTGTTTGGTTACCGTCAAAATTTTGGACTTTCAAATAACCCACCAGAGATGCATAACTCTCTTGGCAACCTGTTGAATACATTCTGGGCCTTTCCATAGCCCAAAGGATTGGACCACGAACACTGAGAATTTCTCCACTATAACCTTCATTTCTCCAAAAACTGGTTTCATATTTTACCATGAATTTTTTAGCTTGGCCTGGTAACATATTTCTTGCAATTTCTATTCCATTTTCAGAGAACAACTGACCATCTACTCGGATATTATGAAGCTCATCTGGTCTTAAAGCCATCGCGAGAAGATTGCATACATAATTGCTTTCACCTTTCATCGTTTCTAAGATAACTTGTTCATCGGAGTGTGTCCTGATTTCTTTTATAGATTTAGTTAAAACTGTAATGTCAGCCACACCTTGTTGAAGCTTATGAGAAAGTATTTTTCTACAGTAGCCTAGAAGCTTTTCACGAAGGTTCATATTGTTTCCGTCTATGAGGTTTTTGCAGCCATTGTTTCTATAACATTGATGAAGATAGAAAAGAACAGAGACAGAGCTAGTAGGAACACTGCAGATTAATCGCACCATGGTTCGCATGATTTCTCTGGAAGTGGGAAAAAGCAAAGATTCACAAATGTGCCGTTCCATTGTTGTTTGATCGTAATATAAAAGCTTTTTTCGTTCAGATTCAGTATCATATTTTTTTGTATGAAATAAATCCTTCATACGTTCGTCAATGAGTCTTTGATATTGATTAAGTTCAAATTTTTCAATAATAGTAAGGTAGTTAAAATCGTGAAAATTAGTCGCACATTTTGTGCTAGTGCCATTTTTATGTTCAAAAATCTTATTGAGGGGCGAAGTAACTCGTTCAGGTGTAAGAATAACGTCTGGAATCACAATATCTAATTCTTTTGAAAACAATAAAAAATTGCGACGGTGAAAATTCTCAATAAAAGCGTCTGTTTCATTACCTTCAATATAACTATTTTCATCTTTATCTTTGAAGGAGACAACATTGAATTTTGAAAAGTCTCTGGATGGTCTGCCTAGATCTATAACGACTATATCCATTGTGTCACCAAACTTCTTTTTTAGTTTGTGCGCTGTTACAATACCGGGCAGGTTACATCCCAGTATAATAACGTCCGCTTTAATATTATTGTTAGGCGTGCTAGTTGTCTCATATTTCTTTACCATAGATTAACGATGCAGGTGTGAAAAGTAGTACTAAAAAATTAAAATTACAACATTTACATTGACAACGTCAATTTTGATATATGAAATAAATAGCATTATCACAGATAACAAGTCGTTTGTGTGTGAAAATAGAAGTATGATTAAATAATATTTATCTTTCTCCAGAGACGAGATAAAATGCCAAAGATAGAATTTCTCATACAGTTTTTTTATTGCTTATTAAATGATGTTGAGAACGATTACGTTATTTTACTATACAACTGTAACGGAAACGCAGCTGTTCATTTTTTTAAATTATTTTTATAAACTAGCACGGTTTATATAGTTTTAAAAAAATACTAGACAGATTTTGGTGTCATTTTTCCTTGTTAAAACAAAATAATTATATTTGATGTCGTTAAATGTGTGATCATACGAAAAAGGTTTTTCTTTTATCGCCTTAATTAAAAAGTATGCATAAGTCAATGACAATAAATTCGTAAGCCCTGCTGGTGTATAAATATGCTTTAAATGTATTGTCCCACTCTACTACTCGTTTTTAGGTTTTCCCTAAAATACATAAATCGCATGCACAAATACGCTGGAAAAGCTTGGAAACTACAATAGTTGTAGACTTCATTTATACGACGACCGATTGGCTCAGTGGCGGGGCCCTCCGTCCGCGGAGTCAATGGTCGCGGGTTCGATTCCCGCATCGGAACAAATATTTATAATATATAGATTTTAAAATGTTTATTCTAAGTCTGGTAACCCCCCCAATCCGCATTTCATTTCCTGCCCCTTCCTTTCTTCATTATCCTTTCCCTTCCTCTCCGCCAATCCACGGTCTGCCGTGTCGATGGATGCATGGGTAGAGGCGAGCCTAGTCGCAAGCGTGCCGATCGTCCCGGGTTCGGGCTCCCCCGAGTACTATGGTGCCTTACCTCAGCATGCAGGGCTCTGCTGGGGCTGACCTCCATCCTCCCTTGCGGCTCGTGGGATTCACTAAGACGAATTTAATATACCTAATTTGTCGAAAAATGACGGCGACGTGGTTCGCCACCCGTCACGTCCTGATTCTCACGAGGGCGAAAAGCAACCAATGACGAGCTGTTTCGCTGCGATGAATGGCAGTGGATGGAGCTCTGTGGTCACTGCCAACCCCTGCGGGGCATAGGCGTGAATATATATATATATATATATATATATATATATATATATATATATATATATATATATATATATATATTAGTTCCGTTAAAGGAAAAGGGAAAAAAAATCTCTGGAAGGAAAAAAGGGAAAATCCAAAGAAGGGAAAAAAGGGAAAACTCAAAAACTTTACGGTATAATCTACTAGGTTGGCAACTAAAGTAATTGCCGATTTGTTTAATGAGATAAAAGAGTTTTTTTTATTTGGAATGAACTTTAATCAATAATTTCCATTTTATTTGATGACCTTTTGCCATCTCTCTGACAACTTGAAAATTCCACGCTCGTAGAAACGTAGATCCTTTTCGGTCAAAACTGACCTAAGTGAGATTTTACAGCTTCATCATCATTGAAAGTTTTACCACGAAGGGAGTTGTCCAGGGATCGAAATAAGTGGTGATCCGATGGCACGAGATGAGGACTATTTGGTAGGTGTAACATGAATTCCCAACCAATATCGAACAATTTTTGCCGAGTGGCCAAAGACGTGTGTGGCCTAGCATGGTCCTGATGGAAAATGACACATTTACGATTGACCAATTCTGGTCACTTTTCCTTGACCGCTGCATTCAATTTGTCCATTTGCCGACAGTAGACCTTCGAATTAATGGTTTTATTACTTGGAAGCAGCTCAAAATACACCAGACCTTTCAAATCCCACCAACTTTAACAACAAAATCTTCTTTTGGTGGATATTTACCTTTGAATTGGTTTACGATGACTCATTAGGCGTGCATCACAATCGTTTTCGATTGACATTATTGTAGACGTTTTCGATTGACATTTCGTTTCCAGTGATAATTCGAAAGGGATCGAATTCATTGCGTTTAAGTAATAAATCGCAAGCGTTGATACGCTTTGTCAGATGAACTTCTTTCAAATCGCGCGGTAGGTAACCAAATATCTAGCTTCTTAACAACCCGACACGTTTTAAATGCTTCTCAATGGCTGTATGTGAAACATTTAACTTCTGCGACCTCCTGTATAATAACGTGACGATCCGCTTCGATGATGGTTTTGATTCCATCCTCATTAATCTCAACTGGTCGACCTGAAAGCTATACCACATAAAAATATTTGTAATAATGGATAACGCGACCAGTGTCAATAAATTCGTTCCATATTGCTAATATGTACAATTCGCAAGATATTTTTAGATATCATGTGCCATGCAATGTGGTTACATGCCATTTCGCAACAAGCGACCTAGTTAACGAAATGAGGTAATCTCAAATCTTTTCCTCTCCTAAAATCTTCTAAAAATAATCTATCACTCATTAGATACGATGAGTACAAAAAAATCTTGTTTTTTACTTTGTCGCTCCCACAAAGTATAGTAAATTCTAGATTGTAAATTTTAGTACTATAGGTAAAATTAAAAAGTAGATAAATTTAGAACGTACTCGCTAGATGGAGCGATGATGCAAGCGTGTGGCCGGAAATCGGACTATATGGCGCATCTTGGGAAAAATGCTGCACGCTGATGATAATATTAACATGTATCATTTATTACACGATGAAAGTTAATAAAACAATACGACGTAAATAATATTTATAACAATTTAAAATTCAAAATAATCGTGGAAAGGTTTAAAAAATATATAAAATTTACGTTTTTGATAATTGTGATGCCTATTGTAAAGTTTTAAATATTTTAATAATACCTACAAGTGCTATTTTTATTAAAAATGTATCTTGAGGACCCTACATATAAATTCCCTGTAATCGTATCGTTTCATTGCATAAAGGAGGATTTAGACGAGAGTCTCTGTTTTTGCACACGTATTCAAGGCACTTAATCTTATCAAAAACAAGTTAAAACTTAAAAACATAAAAATATACATATGTTACTGGAGTCATTTAAAATATAATTTCATAAAAATGTAGAATAAGGCAGGAAAAAGAACAAAGTAAAACCTGTCGGAGTGGATTGCAGTAAACAACATAATCAAACTTGAGCCGTCGTCGTCGGCCGACAGACTAAATCGCTTCAATCATTCCGACGTAATTCCACGTCACCGACACGCCCCTGACTCGCAGAGGACAAGGTCATCATACATTTGATGATACTGTAACTCTACAACAATATTTACGTCACGCAACAACGATTTTTTTATGTAAAAAATTATTCTTAGAAATACGATGATATTATAAAAGACATATTTATAATAAAATATATTTATAATTTTGGTATAAAAATATTTGAATGTATAAAAGATGCGTTTAATGTGACAGAAAATCAATAAAATCATCTGTAAAAACCATCCTTTCTAAAACAAATTGCAATATTTTTAAAGTTTTATACAGTAAAACGAAAGAAATATGACGACTATCTTTAATTAATTATTTAAATAAAAATGTTTTAGTAATAATAAAATAAGTTGTAGTTGATATTCATTATTATACGTACATTGGAAATTGTGTAAAATCTACAATAGTAGTAGTTACGTCGTATCACAAAGAAGGATTTCTTCCAGTACACCTCAGAGTTTACAATAGGAAACAAAATATATTAAGCAGATACGTATAGCATAAAATAACAACTTTTAAGCCTAATTTTAAGTGATGACTAACATAACACCCATAAGCACTAAATTTCTTGAAATCAATATTAAATATTAGAGCATAGAGACAAATTAAAATAGGTAGTGTTGATCAAATATAATAGAACGTGTAACATAATTTAATACATTCCGTTCGTAAATTCAATCGGTGATTCGAAGTTATGCTTTTGTCTATATATCATTTCTCACAACATTTGTGTTGTTCGCAATATTATACTGAAGCTATGAAACCGATGAACTCGACCACAGGAAATCTTATATAAATAATAGTTCTCAATTTTACATTACTTACTTTATACCAATTTTATAATGACTACAACAACCAGTCTTTTTTAAAACCATAATTATAATAGTTAGTGATATGATGTTACGCATTGTTTGCTACTGAAATGTATGTAAATGTTTCGCCCGTGAATGTGTGAATGACGCCTAATTTTGATTAATTAATTAGAAGTTGTATAAACATTGGATAACAATCAAAATAAGGTCGTATTTATGCTCCGCAATTATAATATAAAAATAGAAAATAAATTCGTGTGTTCTTTTGTGACTATAATGTTCAATTAATATGAAGTTTTTTTTTTAATATTACTGAGGTGAACTTTATCGCTAAAAGCAGTATCTTCCGGATAACAATTAAGTAAAAAAGTGATAAGTGATTGATAAAAAATGCGAGGAGTACACAAATCATAATTTCCACTATATAGTGTACTTCTGCACAGTCTTCGCTCCTCTTCGTATTATTACGTGTTTCATGTTAAATGTAAAAATATAAAATATACAGATAGAGATATGACATAAGCATGTACAAATATATATGTAGATAAGTGTAGCTGGTCTCTTAATTCAAGTCAATGACATAGTGTCCAAAGACATAAGTAAATAGTTCGTGTTAAGTTATGAATAAAGGAGTCGGTCGCGGTCGCGTTGTTTGCGGTTATCGATTGCATACAAAACATATCGATTGGTCACAATGACACAACACTAGGTATCGGCTTAGGTTTTTGTCGTGCGTACGCACTTTCCCAGCTTTTTGTTATTTTGCCTTTATCGACGTTTGTCTCAAATGCTACTGCGCCTAAATGTCTAAGAAATAAACTAAATGTTCGGATCGTGTTTATGGCCGAAACTTATCTACTTTTAAATTGGTAGACATGTAGATAAATAAATATAGACGTGTTTATATTTCTGTTTATATTTCTGTTTTATTTGGTCGTATTAATAAATATTTCTCAATAAAAGGCGCCTTAACCTGTTGGTTTAGACTTGACTGTGCGAACGTGCGACGGAGCACGTAGGCCACCCTGTGTGTCTGTGTCCATTTTCACATGCGATTAGAAAACGATCGGACTGTCGTCACCGCGCTCTTAGAATTGAGTCGCTTAGCGGAAGAGTGGCCTAATCCACAAATTTACAGAAACAGAGTTAAGGAGATTTTGTATAATAGACTATAGATTTTTAAAACTATATATGGCTTAAAACTTAGTTTCGGTAGTGTTTGATAGATGATGTTGATGAATATTCGTATTCCATTTCAAATTTATGATTACTTTCGTAGGAAAAGCGGCATATTATTTGATAGGCCCTTCAGCTTGGGCTTGGGCCACTCTTCCGCTGAGCGACTCAATTGAGATAAATTAAAATTACTTCGTTAAAATTTGCACATCAGACATTACACGAGAATAATTCAGCGAGAAGCTAGCTAATGCCAATAATAGTTTACTTCTAATACATACTTCAGAAGGTATTAAGTTTTATGTAGGGTCCATACTGGTATATACATATATTTTATTATCATCATTAATACAGTCATCACGGTCCCCTACCTGAAATTGGTCTCCTTTAAAATTGATATGATATAAAACCTGCTTGCGAAATGTTACTATGATATCAACCCTTATGGATGGATGGATTGGGGATTTTTATTCTCAGATAAAATGGGCAGTAGCTCCATCTATTTGTTTTTACTCTCATAGTGACTTCGGAAGAAATGACGTTTATTCTGTCTTATCCATATATATTAATTGACTTTATTTGCAAGCATATAAAGTATTAAATACGACGACCGATTGGCTCAGTGGCGGGACACCCCGCACACTAAATTAGTGGTCGCAGATTCGATCCCCGCATCAAAATAAATATATGTATGGCCTACAGATACTTATCCGGAGTCTGGTAACCCCGCCAATCCGCATTGGATAAGCTTGTTGGGTTAACGTCCATTCCTTAGGAATGGGGAGACTCGTGCTCAGCAGTGGGACATATATGGGCTGTGAAAAAAGAAAGAAAAGTATTAAAATCATTTATTTTGCTAATAAATTGAAATGTGCTGCAACGTTATAAATTATAAAGTTGAAACTTAAAAAATAGAAAAATAATTTATAAAATATTACTATCATATACAAATGAAAGATATATTTATCCATATCGTAAGGATTAACGTGTGTACCCATGTTACTGTTGAACTACCTAAATACCTGATTTCAGGTTAGCTAACGCGATAAACATGGCTATATCTGAAATCTAAATTCTAATGTATTCAATTATAAAGAGTATAATGTATTTTATTCAATTATAAACATGGCTATATTTGAAATGCAAATTCTATTTTATTCAAGAAAATAGAAACGTTTTGTCTTATTATCTAGTTATAAACAATTAATGTTAAATAGATATTAAATAGAAATAAGATGATGGTCACTTTACACAACAATTGATTTCTATAAAATAACAGATGGGCAGTTCTCAGAAGAGATTGTTGCAGTTTCATTGAATAATTAATATTATCTAATTAGGTACAGACCGGGATATTTCTGTTGATGCTCAAAGTCCGTTACATTTTATTGTCTTACTGGAGATGATATTTACGGTATCTATCATAACTAACTTCATTTAATGTGAAATATTTACAATACAACGATATTATTTATTTTAACATGGTATGCTCAAAAAATTCTTTTTCTACATATTTATAAGTTTTATTTACTAATATAATACTACCACGATAAACCGATGATTCCATTGCGCTGAATCTGATTCCTCTGAACCATTTCTCAGTGTTTGGAGTAAAGTAGTATGTTAAGAAAATGACAGTTAATATATGGGTAAATATGGAGAATAAGATGACCAACTTGCAAAAGCTTGTGGTAAAGCTTTTTCGCTAAGTTTGGTCAATTAACCAAAAAACCTTTTGGTGTTATAATTTTCAACAAGATAAAAGTGTGGTGATTAGACAAAACTTCTTGACATATACAACTGATAGAATACCTACATCTCAATTTTTATTCAGTAACCTTTGTTTAATATCAATAAACTGCTTCAATTAAATATAATTGAACAATAAGCTAAAGAATTATTAAAAACAAAATATGTTAAGTGAATAGCTTGACCGTGAAAATTTCTTGTAGTACTAGATTAATTATGTTAAAAAATAATGAATATATATTAACGTAATTGCACTAGATACAACTAGTACTAAATGAATTAATATTTTTAAAATAAATGTATCGTCTAAGAGTTAACAAATTACACACACGCATGCGCGCACACGCCAGTAAAATAAGTTTAGTCTAGCTAAGGAATCATAAGAGATTATATTTTACATTACATTTGAAACAACTTTTCAAAAATGAACTCCGTAACACAAATATTCCATAAGTCGTCTTACCATGACGTGAACAGCCACAAAACGCAATGGGCACGCGTCATGCTGCGGTACATTGTGCGAATTGAGCCGGTCCCTCAATCCTCATTTAACTCCGGACGACGCAGCCGCGAAGATTTGCATTCAGATACGGAACATGATTATTGTGTGATTTAACTTATAATTCAGGTTGTAGCGTACCGTTATTCTATTGCTTCACAACGAATGAATGACGTTAACTTTTACTCGTGTGTGCACTTTCCCTTTGGATGTTACCACTTAAATCCATTTCAAAACCAAGGGTTTTTGTTTTGCAAATATACATACATCTCCTGTGATTATTTTCAAGGCATCAGACCTATGGTCGACAGGTGCGAGGCCGCTATATACTGAATACCCAGTGTTATTTACGCCAATGACAAGCATACGAATATAGTAGTATATCTAGTCCGCAGAAGTACGTTTTACGCTTCCTATTTTTATGATTTGGAATGTGGAAACAAACGTTTTTTTGAAATTTTAATTAAATAAAGTTTAGAATCGGCATGTTTGTCTCAATATATAATCAGTTTTAATTGGTAAATAAATATGTACCTTGTATATTGAGAGGTTGCACAAAAAATACTTTTAAAATTTTACCAATAAATCGTTGAATTCTTATATCTATTAATAATAAAAATGCAGTTATTAATTTATGTATTTCATTTAAGATAACGATTGTATATCGTTTTATATTTAACTTAATTATATCGCAAACAATAAAACATATCGTAGTTATATCGCAAATAATAAAACGTATCGTATTTAAAAATTTAAAATTTGATCATACAATTGCATCATTTTCAAAACTATGTTGCAATGCGGTTCAGTGATAATCAGAGATGACTTGTAAGAGATGTCAGATTGTCAGGGGCGTGTTACACGGACACCAATTCAAGATTCTTCAAAAAAGTCCAATTAAAACTAATTTAGCAGTTATTACCGATATTAGTAGTCTTTACATCATTCGCAACCAGATAGATAAAAATTGTGAAATTTTTATTTAAACAGAAATTGCTGTTTTGATAAGTATTAGTACAGCAACGGCAGTCCACTACTGAACATTGGCTTCCCTCAAAATTGTGGTGCCGTAATCCCCACACCTTGCGGGTTGATTAATATAGCAGATTTGATTCCAGTACCTACTCAAGGAGTCTATGCGTCCCATTTACTGGTATTTGCTTGCCATATTCACCTGAACAACTCCCAAGGGAACAAATAAGTGGCCCTATCCTTTCCTGTGAACCACAATATTCGCCAAAATTGAAATTTTCAAAGAATATGTTATTAACACTCATGACGTCATTACTCCTATAATATAGTTGACATGGAAAAAGACAAAGGAACGTCCTGTCAATAAACCGACAGTTTTCTAATCAGTTTTAAAAACCACTTGTAAAATAAAACACTTGATTATCACAGAGATAATAAATTTGGATATGTTGCCATCACATCAATCATATTACATCAATATGTAACAATAATATGTTTTATATAAATTAAATTTATTAATAACTATGTGCTTTTATTTTTTATAGACATCCTACAAATATAGATCAACTGCCCATCTACATTATAGTATTTTTCCATTGACGCCTGGTATGATAACCACGGAAAGAAATGGAGTAGTCCCATTTTATGGCCGGAATCAGACAGAAAACTAAGTGTACTACAATGATTATAATAAAGATTATATCATTTTTTACTCTCTTCCTGGTCATTGTTACAAACGTATTTCGTCAAGATGTTATTGCTTAACAAAGAGAGGAAGTGAACAATATTACCTCTCTAATAATATTAGAGTCCTGGTTTAAAAGATTGTCATGAGCCTATTTCCACATTATTATTTTCACATAATCTGAATATTATAAACTTATTTCTTAAATTCTAAATTCAAGATTTATTTGTTTTGGGTTTCATGGTCATTGTTTTATCATGGTTACCGTATATAATAGAGTTATAATAATTTATTTTTTTTAAATTCCATTTGTAACATTTTTTCTTATTTATTTCGGAATGCATCTCTCAAAATAATGCATTATAATCTTATCAAATTATAAAACCACATTAAAATATAAAGACATTTTATGGAAAAAATAGCAATGATCAAATAATGGACATGACTATTTAAATTGACAGACGGCACTTGAATTTTCAAATTTTATTTCAAATTTTCAAATAAAGTTGCCTATTGCTATGTTATAAAGGTAGACATGTACATTGGCCGCAAATCGCAACATTTACGAGCATGTAATTTTAGTTTGTTTTGTTTCAAAATAGATTGCTATTTGTGTCCCGTGTCTTTGGATGAGAAAGCCAGCAGTCATGTGAGAGCGTCACGAGGAGCCATATAGTTCAAACAAACTTCGAAAATTAGTTATTTCATGACTTGGACGTCACCCGTGGGCGGATTTCATATGATATGTCACGTGTCAAGTATTACGTGAAGTCACATAACTTGTATAACTGCATTCAAGTTAAAAGGAATAAAAATACAGCAATAGAATTTATACTATGCGAAATCATATTGATTTGACTGCTAAACTTCTCAAAACTTAAGGCACTGTAAGAAGAAGAACATCATCAGAAATTAAAATCTATTCACACAGAGAATAAAGATGAAGTAAATTTTCTATTTGATTTAGAAGTTTAACTGTATTGTGATATATTATCTTAATACTGTTAAAGCATGTGTTATTTATATCAGAAGAGGAAGTCCAATTCTTCTAGACGAAAGCGGAACACACACCCCTTCGCTCTTTGCTGATAAATAATCTTTGCGTTTAACATAAGAAAATGAAGGTAACTAATAAAAAAATCTATTACTGTTAGAGTAGTACAATTACTGTCATCAGCTTTAACAATCTAATATTGTCCTACTCCATCTATTAACTTAATTATCAATCAATTTCCATCTCAAATATTTCAAGTATAAACATTGTAAGTACGTACAAATCTTTATATTAACATGAATTAAAGGTCACACAGAAAATGGCTGCAAAAAGATAAAATTTTATACAGTGTAGAAAAATGTAGTGTATTGAAGTCGTGTGTAATCATTTAAATAATCAGTTGCAATGGAAGGAAACGTAGTGTAGTTAAACGACCCAAATGCACAGGCCATCTGAGTTAAGGAGGATTCGATTCCCGCATCTGGATAAATATTTATTAAGGCTACCGGTATGTTTTCTGATCTGTGGTTTAATACTTATATAATTATTTACTTAATGAAGGGAATCCTATTGTGAGCTATAAATATTACATGAACAATATTTTAATATAATCATTTTTTTATTAAATCCTCTTCGGTTCCAGCAGTTTCCATTACGATGTAGTACTATTATTATTTTAAGTAGTATTATTATTATTTTGTACGTGACCTGTTTTTCTTTCTCTGTCACTGTGATATCACATCACTATGATAATAAAGGTAACTTTGAGAATTATCTTTACTATCATAGTGATTATTTGCTCTATGATTAGTATTGAGAAATTAAATAAGCAAGTGTGTATTTTCTATCCGGAACCATAATACTTTAAAAATTCCCTACAACATGTTATAGGTATAGTATTTATAATTTGTATGTACACCAGTTAACCTCTAAAATTATAAAGTTAATTGCTTGAACTTTTAACATCGACTATCGACCGTTTCCCAGGACTAATGAAGGTTATACAATGTTACAACAAGTTTTGAGCTTTTTCTTCTTTTTAGACTTTTTACTATTTTAACTATGAAAATCACTGGCATTTGGTTTCGATTTTTCTTTTCATAAACATGGCTCCTAAAACGCCTGCTTTATAATAAAAGCACAACAATCAAAACACTAATTACTATTTAAAAAATATGCTAACCAATAATATGAATAACCAGAACGAAATCTCCATAAATGTAATTTGTGACAAAGTATAACACTTCGACATGCATCTCGATACCCAAAAAATTTGCGACGATACGAAACAAGTGTGCAAAGCCAGCAAAGTGGTTACAAGTCTCTTCAAGTCTGTCCCCTCCGAATCCACTGGTGGTACAATCGGTAAATTATTTACCCGATTTAAACGCGCGCCCGAACAGACGCAGCCCGCGTAACGTCTTACACGATCCGGACGACGAAACGGCGTCATTCCACCTACGACACCAACACTCACATCCAGCCCGACTCTAGCCGAGCACACAGAGTAGGGAACACTTCTACACCGGCCGCTTACACGAGATTCTCTCACGTACCTGGTCGGTTCTCACCCCCTAGACCTTCGGGCCTAGGGGACTAATAGGGACTATAATTATTTCAGTTCAATCCTTCCCCTACACGTTTAACGTAGCATCATAACGAATTTAAAATCGCACACATGTGTACCTCCGACACGGCGTCGAGCCGATGGAGTCTGCGATTTGCGCAGATTCCCAAAAATTGATTGAAAGATTCCCATAGAAATGTCTCTTTTAGTAAAACGTAGTACCGTAATGAAACGACCTAGCATGTCACCTAATGATAAGCAAATATAACCTATGCCCTAATGGAAAAGATCCCCCATTTATTTAAAGTTTGCCTTCCTAACTTTATGTGTGATCATATCAAGGAATCATCTGCTACCAAGTTCCATAATGTAGTCGACCAGGCGATGAACAGATACCGTTGGACACAGTACTAACCTACTTTTGATGCCTACGATCCTCAGACATGAGGGACCGACTTCAGAGCGAGAAAGGCAAACGAGCAAGCGTTTCGTCTGATGGAAAGCAATCAATACTATGCCATGCATAGTCTGCCTTCCTTCCTATCCCATAAAAAAGCCATATAGGTTTATACATGCATGATTAAGTACACATGTAAAATAAGAAAAGTAATTATTTAAGCAGTAACCAATCACAGAAGAAATTATTCGGTAGTAATAATTCAAACGACATATGTATGCCGGATATCTGTTTTCACATGAGACCTTAATGTCAATTTAATATTGCGCAGCCTTTTAATTTTACTCATTTAAGTGATATGTTTTGTAAAAACCTTTCATTTACGTCAGACAGCAGTCTTCTCGTGCTACAACCAGTTTTCAAACTAAGTATCAGACGCATGTGCGGTCCCTGTAAATTTAGGGATCCCTTGTAATTTTTTGCTGTGTGGTTAGATTTTGCACTATAGAAAAAAAGCACCCTCTTTCTGATTAGTTACTTTAGTGCTGCACGTTCGTTGAGCGTTGACGACCAGAGGCCCGGCTCCTTATCTCTTTCTTTTTTTATAACCCTTTCATTTTCAGTTAAGAGACATGCAGTGTCCTTGGTGCTGCAGATATCTATGGATGGTGATGATTATTATTATTATTATTAAGCCTTTATTGCTTATACTATTTTTTTTTACATACAAATGTAACTTATGTTAACACGTTAGATTTTACGGTTCAATGATCAGCGTGTCTTGTAACACATAAGCCTCTGCCAACTGTTTCCATTATTCTCGATTATATGCCTCTCTGTACGCGTACGTTTTAATTTGTCTATGTTCCTTTCTAAATGATTTTTAACTATGAAATGAATTTATTTAACATCAAATGACATGATTGTTTATTTGCTAATCTTAACCATAAAAAAATTCCTTAGTATTTTTGTTAAAAGCTAGTATAACGAAGATGAAGCGATGGTTGAAGAAATATCCTTTAACTTCTTTGAATATTAAAATTATTTGAAGTATTTTATCATGTAAGGATAGAAAAGGAAAATGCACACAAAATATATAATTGTACTGCCTTTAATTTGGTTTGGTGATGATTCTTGATATATTCATTAGATATGCGGAACACTGAAAGCGTTAATTTGAATATTTGCTATAGTAGATCGATACACTGCACTGGCAAAGACACATTATACACTTAGCCGGCTATTTATTTATAATGACAGATGAATTTGTCGATATGCTATCGGACAAACACCTCCACCTAAATTATTTTAAGCAACCTTGTTTATATCTCAGTAACATCACGTACGTATCTTTAACAATATAATAGGCCACCTCGTTAGTTAAATTGACGGAAATCATACCTTATGATTTCTGTATTATTAACCTGCGAATTTATCTATACATGCTAATAATACAGAATTATGAATTATTATACATACTTTTTTTAGTCGAGTTGTGCTTATTGTTTTTGGTGTACATACTTTATTATTCTCTGAGTGAAATTTTATATTTTAGTATAAGTTTGAGTTTACATTTCTACCTTTTAAATTTTGTTCTTCGATTAAAGATATCTAAATATTAGAAAACAAAATCTCAAAAAATATTTCAAATCGTTAAAGATTACTTGGAATTTAAGTCGCACACGTTTGCTTAAAAATAGCGATCGAATACTATCAACTTCCTGAAGGAGCTAACCCGCATCAATAATTATTGCAATATAATTATTGATGCGGGTTCGCTCCTCCGTGGCAAGTTTTTCATCATCATCATTAAAAACATAGGACTCCCCTAATCTTCACTTGGCCGTATCTTCACACATCTCATGTCTGCAACTCACCCTCCGAAGGGTTACAATTTATACATCGATAACTTATTATCAGCATTATAGCAAATACTGGGGCCAAAACAAATCGCAAACGATTCATGTCATAAACGGAATCTTTCATTCCACATGTACCTACTACCTTAATTACTAAAACGTCATTAAAATTTACGCGGAATGAACGCTTCTTGGTAATAAAATAACTAAAAGTAAATAAAATAAGGTTTTCCAATTAAGTTTTTTTGATGTTAAAATTTCCGCGCAAACATAATTTACACATTTCAAATGAAATAGTAAGATTCATATTGAATATTTTTATAATGACGTATAGGTAGGTGTATTTTAACCTATAACCAATGTAACCTTTATGAGATTTCTTGTTAAATACTTATAAAGTAAAGTAAAATCATACTGATACATTTATTTCGTTGAAGGACGTCACAAGAAGTATTTATTACCTTTTTCAGAGACGGTGCTGTGGAATATAGCAACATATAATGTGGATTAACATTTATTTATCGTGAGATTAATTTTTACATTTATTTATCATTAGCTTAAAAGCTATACTTATGTTGAGAATTATACATGTATGCATGTCATTCATTCATTCGATTGCGACGAAACTCACATATATTATTGTTTTTATGCTTGAGGTTTTTTATATTATTAGGAGTTAAAATATGAATGTGCTTAAATATAAATGGATAAAATAGTTTAGTCACAGTATTTACCCTCTTTGTCTATACATTTCTGCCATCTCATTGGAAGATCATTTAAACCTTTGCGATTCAACTCTGGGGACCTGGACTCCACAAACTGTGTGAAGGCAGTTCGTACTAATTCTATGGAATACATTTTTCTTCCAAATAAAAGATTGTGTAAATCGCAGAAAAAAAAGTCGGTTTGGGCGAGGTCCGGTGGGTACGGGGGATGACGGATGGTTTCCATCTGCAGCTCTCATAGTGTTAAAACTGTTTCTCGAACAGTGTGAGGTCTTGCGTTATCATGGAAAAATAATGGAGAAAATCGATTGACGAGTCAGGGCTGTCTGTTGCTGCGAGTTTCGCCATCATTGTTCGTAGTTCTGTAAAGTAGACATTTGCTGTTATTGCTTGACCGAATCTGAGGAAGTTGTATAATAAATGGCGTAGGAGTTTTTTATCGTAGCATTACAATACAAACCGGATAACACCATTTTTAATAAATATACATATATAATAAAGGGATTTCCGTAATTCTGACATAACATAATTTCGGTACAGTAATGAATCACTATAGTATTGCGACGATCTTGTACTGAGGTGTGTGTGTGTGTGTCTGTATTTGGTGACCAAAGTTCTCTCTCTGTCTTATAATGGTTTTAAATTTGTTTCGCCCTTAATTTTGTTACTATTGCCATATCTCATTGTAATTACTGTGAACAACGTTTAGACATGTTATATAGAACAGAAGAGATTTTTTAATAATAATTGCATAAGGAAATGTAAGAAATTAGTCATTTCCTTTTAAGAAATTTCACGTTAGTCTGCAAATAGTCGGCGATTATTTGAGTCACACTATCTTGAAAAAAGTGAAATCTTGAAGTGAAATCAGTTGTAATCTGAAGTATCTGATTATTATATATAGCAATCCACGAATTCTATAAGGTTTTTCATTTGTGAAGTAGAAAAAAATTTTAAATTTTTTCATCAATATTTCAATCTAAATTGTTATGATATGGCGATTTGACCACGGCGACTTTTTCTGGGAAGTCTCAAAAGAGTCAACTACGTAGAATATAAAGGAGCTTGAATGTGTCCGCAAACACAAAATCACTTTCTCGTCCGAATCATGTTTTATCCAATGGAAAGATATTTATTTTAGATACATTAAGAGGAGAACGCGTATTTTGCCCCCGAGGCACATAAGACATATTAATTTTTATAAGTATGTGCCCAAAGACCCAAAAAGTAAATTTGTGTCATAAAACAAAATATGTTTTCGACCGGGATTTAAACCGGAAATCCTTGGCTCAATAGTCAAGTACTGTAACTGAATCAATTTTTAAATTATTAAATTTAAAGAAATCAATTATGATTTAATTCTATAAGAAAATATGAAAAAAGTATTCTGAAAGTACAACGGACTCGGCAGAGTAACGTTTCATACTTTAAACGCTTCTGCGAAGCGTAGAACTAAGGACAGAAATAGAGTACGTGAGTATGGACGTAAGAGAACTTTGAATGGCTTGAGTACACAGGCCTTCTACGAAGCATGGCCAGCTGGGCAGTATTATAAGACGTGCAATTTGAGTAATGCACCGGTATGTTACAACCCCTTAACAAGACAATTACAAGTATAAAACTAAATCTTATAAATGCTTTATAAATATGGTAACATGTTTTACTTAGCACAAAAATACAATGCTTGTTAAGTTAAACTCCACAAAAACATGGAAGTATTACGCTGTAGCTTGTCTTGATATATTAAACATGATTACAATTAATGAACCAGAAACAACGATCTTTGAATATAGGCAAACAGCGACAAAATTAAGTCAATTGGACCGAGTAATGTAAATTAAACTGAGATCGGACCGTGAAACAATAGATTAGATAGATAGTCTTCAATTTTTTTCTTTTTTACACTGCCTTATGAACAAGAAATAGGATCTGTGGTTCATATGTTTAATACTATTTTTAAAAATATATTTTATTAATCTGCTAGATTTGAGATAGAGATCGGATATTGGCAATGAGTTATTTGTATTTTCATTTAATTCACGATAGATTTAATATTCATAATGTAATTTTCTTTCATTTCGGAACGGCGAAGGAAAATTCGTAGTTGATTTCCCAAATGATTACGAATCTCAAGAATAAAAACTAGCGATTAGCTCTTGTAATAAGAATTTAACTATAACATGTCACACTCCATACAACAATCTCTTGAAATTTATTGCGACTGATAATCATACTTATTTTTAATACATTTCGCTCCACACAGATAGACTACCACCGATGTATAACTATGTGCCTACGTGATCGCACCACGGTTGGGTCGGTGCACCCATTGCAAATATCAAATCTACATTTGAAATCGGCGACCTTAACCTACTGCCGTTCTTCATATAAAAATAAACTTACATACCAAAAGTATAGAGTTTGATTTTCAGCCCGTCTAGTCATTGATATGTATTCTTCCGGAATTCTGATCCAAGTTTCGCATTCGTATAATTGGTACCTTCCCACTTTGCCCCTCGCTCGTATGTCACTCGATCTGGCCGTAACGGCATATGAGTATGCTACCATTTATGTCATCTGGTCAATTAGTGTCGGCTATTATTGTCTCGTGGTTCTCTTTAGGTTTGTGTAAAAAAGCGGCAACGTGAAAACAGAAACTGTACAGAAACTATATATATTGTATTTCAGAAAGATTTTACTATAATAGATAACTTATACAAATGTGCACTATAAAAATAAAATACTATTTGCTAAAAAATAAAGAAACTATATAAAGCGAACATAAATAACATAAGAACTCCAATAATATCGTAACATTATATTATTACAATTATCACAACGCACATATTGAGAATGCAGGAGTTCCCAGAAAATAGTAAATTTGAAACTAAAAATTTAATATAATATTTGAGATTGTAAAACTAATTTACAAATCAGAGAACGACGGTAAGATCTTGTGTCTCAACTTTTGATTAAAATTATGTCGTTATATTGTATCAATCTCAAAATTCCGTTTATGACTAACACATTTTGCAAATTTAAATCAGATTATCAGTATAAATACAGTTTATTTAGTTTTGTGAAGTATACAAAAAAGTGCTGGTGTGGAGACCGCGTCTTGGCAAACGTAGTGCGATATGCCTCCCGGCTAGATGGTGCGACCATCTGCGTAGGACGGCTGACCAGAAACTGGATGCATGAAGCCGACAATCGAGCTTAGTGGTGATCCAGCAGTAAACTGCCGTTATTGATACAAACATCCTTTTGATCTTTTTTTAAAGCAACTTTTCGAGGGTAATATTTCGGGTAATATTGTCTTAAAAAATGACTGAAAATAAATGACAATGCATCAGCTACTTACTCTCTAGACAACAAGTTTAACGATACAATCATTAAAAACCTTTCGATGTGTTCAAAAGCTGGATATTCAAGAATATAAACTTTTACTGTTAGTGTTATCGGCGATAAATTGAAATGTTTAAATAAAATCTAATATTTAAATCGATACGATATATGTAGGAACTGTAGTGATACATTAATAAATGTATCACTAATGCAATAAAACTTTTTATATTATTTCTTTTTAAATTCGTTTTTATGTAAATTATATAATATTCGTTATTAATATAAAGTTTGAAATAAAAAAGAAATAAATTGTTTTCTATTAAAACAAAATATTAATTCATCTGACGTCTTTGATATAGACATGTTACCCGTCCGGCACATATATAAGATGTAAATTGGTAAAAGTGTTAATAAAATTTAATAAAGAATAAATATGAGTATCATATAAATGTACAATAAAACAAGAAAATAAATTAATATCGTTTTGAAGAGTTTTATTTGAACAAACCCCCGAAAGATCCCGGGTGTCGCCGTAAGAAGTACGGCAGGCACGCCACAGTACTATAAACAATAACGATATACGAAATATATAAATACTGTTATTGTCAAAGTTTTTCACCGTTATCAAAGTCAATTAAATAACAAAACTATAAGTACAAATAATGCTCTGTTGCTACGGGTATAATACTTGATAAAACGACTGTTTCCATTTATCTGATAATAGAAAATGTATCATTTCTCGATTATGAATTTTATTTTACATATAAAATATTAAGATTTGAAAGGGTCGGTAGGGGAAGAAGACGGAAAACATACCTTGACTAAATTGCTGAACTTTTTAAAAAAGTTTTCAAGAGTACCTTTAACCAGCGGGCTTGCTGAGGAGAATAATGAGTGTGGAGAAAGCAAGGGAAGTATGCCGAGATCGTCGCGGATGGAGATCTGTGGTCTCTGCCTACCCCTACGGGAGACAGGCGTGACGATATGTATGTATGTATGTAAGATTTTACATTATTTATTAAATTATGTTACAGAAGGAAAACCCAATTCATTTCTAGTAGCAATATGGCTTGCATCACACACGGACATTACACTACGAATATTTTTTTAAACGTCAAATAAAGTTAACATATTTTAATACCTTGTACCAAACGTATAGTCTATAGACTATATTTGTAGCTAAGCAAATTCCTAGTTCATTTAACGAATGTATTGAACGTTACGAATGATAGTTCTACTCAGTAAAAGCGTAGAAATTTACATTGCAAACATAAATATGTTTTCGATTACAAACAAAAACTGACAAATACTTGATTTAAAGTCACACCTTGCTGCATCGACATAGTTCTTCTTAATAGTAATAATATCACTAAAAATTTATAATTTACTTAATCTCCTGTTACATGACGGTGTTAATAATACATTATTAATTGTAAATATACATATTAAATGTTAAGTGATAAAACTAATTTCTTATTTCGATCAATAGAAAATATTTTATGAATGATTATTGGTGAATGTGTCAATTTTTTGCCGGAGAAATGGTGGCAAATATGAAATAAATGAAATTTAACACTTAATTATTCCAATAAAATATAAAGTTTTAGATGAATTTACTTTCAATTGCGAAGAACATGCATGCAAACGAAGAGTTTCCTTTTGAATGGTTCGTGTAATGCATTAAACGCTTGTCATAACCATAATTCGTTTACTTGCTTGTGTCGCAAAGAAATTGTGGGCACTTCGTAATTGAATGACATCATTTCGCGAAATATTGCGTGATAAATTCATATTAACTTAACAAATATGAAATGTTCCGTAATATGTTGCTATGGGGTGACGGCATTTACTGCTCTTTAAGTCTCATCAACGTCAAAAGAACGGAGCGTCTTTCAATGCTCGAAGTTTCACGTTTTTCACATCCTTATCTTAAGACAGATAACGCTATTTGCATTACTCTTATTATTGCGGATGTTCATGGACGGCGGTGCTTGCTTACTATTAGTTGACCTGTTAACTCATTTGTCTATGTATTCCATATAAAAAGAAAAAAAAAATACATCCGTCTTCCTCTAAGGTAACGAAATGAGTTTTATTAATGTTTTATACCATCGGTAACATAGTGAAAAATGACGGCAACGTGGTTCACCACCCGTCACGTCCTGATTCCCACGAGTGCGAATAGCGACTAATGGAGAGCCGTTTCGCTGCGATGATGAGATGAGATGTGAGAGGAAGAATGGATGAAAGGATGGATCAGTGTTAAGGAAGCGGGGAGGGTGTGCCAGGAGTGTAGCGGATGGAGCTCTGTGGTCTCTGCCGACCCCTGCGGGGGATAGGCGTGAATATATATATAAAAAATAACATAGTAATTCAATTTCATAGAGTACCAATTTTTATTCTCAGGTAGAGTCGCCTCGTAGGATATCCACTGGAAGAAACAGGATGGTCCAATTCTACGTATATCGGAAAGAAACAGCAATGCCCACATTAAAGTCAATGACATGCTAATAACACTATAAAGGTTTGTTAATAATTTATTTTATTAAAAGTGTGTATCGATATAGGCAAGCTCAAACTTGTCTATCAAGTTAAAGACATGAATGTAATATATTATAATTACTAATGGAAATAAAAATACTCTAAAAAACACAAACAAAGTTTTAAAAAAACACTTGTTTTCTACTTATAAGTGCTTCTTAGAAATGACGTAAAAATGCGAAACTGCTGCAAAAGATTCACATGGTATACATATTGTTATAGATCAGTGTCAAAAGTTCTTTAGTTTCTTAACAGCGTGCTAAATGCTAAATAATATTAATGTTAATTTATAAATAATGCTAATGTTACTGCAATATGGAAAGCATTATAAATATACGAAAGTTAAAAAATATATCTAATCAAATCTAATAAATTAAATCGAAGTAATCATTTAACATATATAATTATATATTAAGTAATCATTTAACATATGTTAGCTTAGTATTTGATGATTCAAATGAGATTAAAGCACTAAAAACCGAAAATCAAATATGCTTTGAACTTTATTGTCGAACAACGGAAAATAAAAGCATTCTTTCATTAAAAAAAAATCGAAACGTCCATAGCGAAAAAATGCTCTTTGCACTTTAGACAATTAAGTGTATTATTCTATATCATATTTTAATTATTAATTTATTACAATTTTATTGCAGTACTATTTAATTGCAAAATACAAATATGTATGAGAGCATATTGTGCGTACCTGCGTTAATTGCCTTCTCCAATTTTTTCATTGTTTGTGTTTACACATCTTTGAATAAACTTATTCTAAAATCAAAAATAAATTAAAAGTTATATGGATCCTAATTGCGCAATTATTGAAAAATCAAAAGCATTAAGATGCAAAACAAAACTTAACATCATAAGGTGTGTTTGCTAAAAACAATGATCACAATAAATAAAAAAAAGGAAAATCCTTATAGTTATCATCAAGCGAGTAGCATACTCAATTAACACAAATCGGAGTTTTCATGTACTCAAAGGGTCTCTGATGTTTTAACGACCACTGTTTTTAACAGAAGCTAGGACCAACAGCTTAACATTTCTACCAAATCATCACAAAATTCTTTATACGTTTGTCATAAATCGTCACCCGTATACGACCAAGCTGGTCATAAGAGGTTAATGATTCACAAAAATATGTAAACTTTAAACAAGAAAAAACATAATAGTAGATAAAACATCAACCGTCCCTTGGAGATATGGTTAAACATATTTTTTTATGTGAAGAATACTTATACTACTTAAACAATATTGAACAGTGAAATCATCAAAAGGAATGCAGTAAAATTTGTGTTAAAAGCAGGCAAATAAAACGGCATAATGCGGATTGCCACATAGTGCCCTTAATGATCTTGATGATGAACTTCTATTTTATTCCCCATTATACAGTTTATTTTTTTAATGAATAAAATTGAAGCTGGTAGGTGCACCTAAACGGGAACTGTAAAAGCAAAGAAATTTTATCGAATTGTTTATTAGATCAACACTTGTGATGGAGGAAAACAATAGGAATGTAAATAACATTAGTCTCAGCCCCAATCACCGGCGGGGCGCTCAGTTATCATTATCGCGCAACAGATAGCGAGGACAATGGACAAACAATACCGGCGCCTACTCCTTGCCCATGACAATATCTTTATGTTCTGGGCTTTTGACGTTTGATATAGAAAGTATTAAATATATATCCCTCTCTTTATGGAAAGAAAAAAATGACGTCATTTGACTCACAATCAGTGGTTAAAAATTCCTAGTGCAGTGTAATATATCTAAACATGACTATTACCTAAGTATATAACCATTAAAATATTTTTATATCATTAACACTTGGTAGAAATTTTTATGATGTGTCTTATGAACGGTTAAATTTAAATAACGATCAAAGTTCATGTTACTTAATATATATAAAACATATTTCAATTTTAAAGAGTTAAGAAAAAGCAAGCATATTCCTCCTTCTTGGACATCTCCAACGCTGTGACAAATTATTTTTCATGGCTTATCGTTAAAAAAGAGATGAAAGCATTTCATCAACGGGTAGTATATTTTTATGTATGTATATTATACTTTTTAACTCCGAAATTATCGGCTGTTCAGGTCCGTACGTACTAAATTGAGAGTGAATAAGTATTAGTTATTACTTATAATCAAACATGAGCTATATATTATAGTAATTTGCAACAAACATACAAAGTAATCGATCTTACATTAATCGTTTTAATATAAAACGGTGTCGAGGTTTCACATTGTAATTATCACATAAATAAACAACCGCCACTGATAACCATTCAATGCGCAGAGATTACATCACAGTGACGTACTGCGGTCATCATTCCTAGCTTTCTGCAAGTGATTCACGTGCTTTATCAAAAAACACTCTAACCACGACCCGTTTGTTCTACCGCATAATAAATAAGATAGTAAAATTTATAAATTACATCGAATGTCGGCATAGAATAAGGCCACTCCATTTCTTCTAGTGGGTGTTGTACGAGACGAATATAGAGCAAATACTTATTTACGCTAATACTAATACCAATACTAGTTTACCCCCGGCCCGCTGGCCAAGTGCAGGGATTTCAACAACGATCCAATTTTTTCGATGAGGCCAAATTACAACAGTGGATTGTTATGGCTGTATTGCTGTTGTTAACGATGGTTTCATATCTACATATAAACTATATGCTAAAAGGCTCATCTCTACAAACAGGTCTAAGGACATCTCACCACTTTGAAGTGGTAACAACATGTGAATATTGACTACCAAATGAGAGACGAGAAGCAACCGTATAATAATTCTGAATATAGGCTTAAACAGCAATTCATAAAAAAATTAACAAGTCAGTGAATGACAACAATGTTTATTTACCTATGCAAGATCGCTGGCTTTGCAGTTGCTATCAAGTAAGATCGATAACTTTATTTCCGCATTAGATGTCCTTGTCTCAATGGAGTTTATTGTTATTAGGAAGCAACAGGAATATCAAAAAAACTTTAGTCGTCAATAACACTGTATTTTGCTAGGCTACTAATGGACAGTTAAAAGTTTTACTTAGCTAAGATGCGCGACAAGCAAAACAATAACAGAAAATTAATAATGTGTGTTTTTCCGTTGGGTTAAGTGGATTTATTTGGAACTTAAACCAAAAACTTACCGAAAATCGGCCATCAATTCTCCACCCATCAACCACTATACACAACACCAAACACACATTATCACTTTTCCATCTTGTAAACGACACGTGTTTCGCCCCAACACGAGGCATCTTCAGATATAGTAGACTCTACGGAAGACAACCGAAAAGTCTACTTCCGTTTTTGGTTTAAGTTCCAAATAAATCCACTTAACCCAACGGAAAAACACACATTATTAATTTTCTGTTATTGTTTTGCTTGTCGCGGATCTTAGCTAAGTAAAACTTTTGACTGTCCATATAGTGATGGATTTCTGCAAAGTAACGCCTGACTCCATTAATAGGCTACTAATACTGAATACTGCTAATAATACTGAATTTTGTGAGGCTACTTCTTCATATGCCTGACCATTTGTATATTAGCAAACAACTAACTAGCTATAGCAGATATTGTTGAACTACACTACAATTTATTTGAAAAATTGTTTATATTTTTACTTGGTTGAAAACTCTAATAAAATCTACCATTTATTATGACATTCGATATGAATACTGCACATGATATTAGATAAGGAGTCATTCAAAACTATTCTACTACTACTTCTATAATAGAAATAACAAGTTTTTCAACAAGAACTTTGTTTTTCAATATGGTCCCACCGAAACTACATGATAGTATTGACTTTTCGATTTTGATCTTTAGTAGAAGCTTGAGCAATTGTTATAATGAATTCAATTTCACTAGAAAATCACATTAAAATATTAAAATATTAAAAATTCAGTATGAAAATGGTGGATCTTTAAGTTACATTTCGCAAAATTCGGGATATTTTCGGTCAACATAATCGTCCTTCATAATTCGTGGCAACATCAACGCGTGTTCGACCGGGTCGTTCAAGGGATAACATCGCAGCCGTGAGCCACAGTGTTGAAGAAGATTCGAATTTGTCAATTCCTCGACGTTGTCAACAATTGAGTCCACACACAACCACATGGCGATTTCTACGTAAGGATTTGCCTTTAAACCCACAAAGTTACAAAGCCACCGAAACAATGAATTTATTGTAAACCAAATTTCCCGATCGCATAATTTCACGAAATGCAGTTGTTAAGTGGCCAGCTCGATAATGTGATTTAACGCCACTGGATTACTTTTTATGGGGTTATGTTAAAGACAGAGTCTATACGGAACCAATCGAATCTTCTTCTTTTTAACTCAAAACTCGGGAAGTGATTTAAGAAATAGACTCACCATTTTGTAAAAAAGTGATTAAAACTTTGAAAATAAAAATAAACATCTGTAACCGTGGTCGTGGTAGACATTTATCAGGTATCATTTTTATTGATAATCGCCAAACCTTCCTTTTCTTAATCCAATAAAAATTCGAATCATTGTCATCTAAATTAATTGTTTTATTTTGATTTAAAAACCCTATACATAGTTACATGTCGTAAGCAAATTAATTGAAATATAACCATTAGAATAACGTAGAATGTAAATTTATTAATATTTTCATTCTACATTATTCTCTTGGTTATTTTTCAATTACAAATATTTCTTTTACCACAAAGGAGAATTGACTACAGTTACGCAGAAAGAGAAAACAAGGGAATTTACCTGTACCTTAACAGCCCCAAAACGCTCCTTTTTAATTCAAGGAATTCAACGCGTGGGGAAATACCGCTGGCTTTCCCCGCATATTATTTTCAAAGATATAAAATATTACTATGAAAAGTTGCAAAATTTAAAAATGTTTGTCATACTTTAACGATTTATTAATTCATATATGTAGTTGATATATATTTAATTAATGCAATCATTATTATACATATCTTAAGGGGTATTATTATGTATACATTGTTATTAATGTACATCTATGGGACTTATAACTCGGGCTGACATTATAAACAGACAAATGATTCAGAAACTACGAATTTTCTTTCTTCTCGTTTTCTTTGAGAGGGAAAAAAGTAGAATCTTTAGTTTTGAAAAAGTTTAGTTTATAACATAACAGAAATACGTTATTATCAGGAAGTGCAGCGGGATAACGAGTGCTCCAGAACTGCTACGCCTCGCTTAAGGCGAGAAGAGTTGGCACTCTGAGAACATGATACTGGTATTCTAGAAATATAATTATAACCAAATGCAAAGTTGACAAAAAAGAAATAAGGCAAAATGATAATAACTCAACCAAATATGTTATATAGTAAATCTTTTTGGTTTAATAACCAGTTGCTATGCTTCTTTTAGCTATTAGAAAGAAAGTACTTCTATCAAATTTATTTCTACAGTCTAAACAATTATCAAAGTAAAATATCTGATAATGATAACAAATGATTAGAAGACACTTTAAATCGTTAATATTTGATAATGATTTTAAAACGAGTTTTGACCAGATCGAATTGTAAATTTTTATCACGGATTTCCCAAAGTACATGATGTAAAAAACATTACGGGTTACATGGTATACATTAAGGGTGTGTGAAATACAAAAAAGTATTATTTATTTTGAACAGAATTTCTTCATATTTTACTAAGAACACGCTGCACTAATGTGTAAATTGTATAATTAAATTACAACAAAATTTGCAAATATTGTTAGCAAGAGCAAATGACGCTTACGCTTAAAAAACATATTTGAAAGTCAAATGACTGATTAAGTAAAATCACCCAAAGTATTCAAAGGTGTTGAAAAATTCGAGATTTTGTAAAAGTGATAATAAGGACGATTCAAAGTTCTTAAAAGTTTAAAAGTTCTTTTGAACTTTTTATAGCACCATGTAAGCCCGTAAGACCTTTTGTTTAGGAATAGTCTATGAAAGTAAACCTAAATTATCTATTCAAAATGGAATTCAAGGAAAATTTAATCACAACAGTAAACCGTACAAACAGTATGAACAAGCCTGCTGGTCTGGAAAGTACCACAGTTTCGCAGGCAAACTGGTAAGCGCGTCACTTGTTATCACCTCCACCCATCGGTATCTGCAACACCAAGGACATTTAGAGATTTGTAAGAAAATGTTACATAACCTTAGGGTGAAATGTGAACAATGAAGGAAGTAAGTAAGAGAAAATTTATGGGAGGGACATAAAATAGATGCAAAGGGATTATTCTTCGATTATTAATGCGCAGAAAAATTAAGTAAACTATTTCTGTAAGAAGAAAAAAATTATCGAAAAAATTAATATTTTGAAAATTTTTGGCAGAAATTTATATGTAGCGTTGTAACTTGAAAAGTAAACAAACACAATAAACGAAAGTAAAATATGAAGGTGATGGACTGCAGTGTTACGGGCGTGACATTCCAAACTGTACAACATTAGTATTTAAATATAAATGTTTATTCTTCAGTTCACTTAGTGGTTCATAAATGCTTTTAAAGCAGACAAGATCACTTACTTCCATTACATGTAATTGGTCCGCTTATCTTCGTTTACCTGATTTTCTCAAAAAAGAAGACATTAAACCTTTTGTTTATATGATATGGTTAAAAGCAACTAATACCCTATGACGTGTGTTATAGGTACGGACTACGACAGGTTATTAACCACATTGCTTTCTTTTTTTTACGCATAGAGTTCACTAGTTTCCTTTATATTAATGTTCTTTTCAGATTTTTTTTTATAATTGCAGCTTTTTTGGTTTCACTAATTCGAATGGAAAGTTGATTACAATTATAAGTATATTTTCAACCCAAACATCATATGAATAACAAATTTAATTCTAAAATAAATAAAATATCGTGTTTTTATTCTGAAATACATATTGTAATCGCAATCGCAAAGAAAAAGACATGAGTAACATTCTGGACCTCAAAAAAAATCTTTGATAAACTATTCTTATTGACTACTATCGTTTCTTTTGTAGATTTATCGATGTAATCCACATGATGCAGAACGTATTCGAAGATATTAACTTTTGTTATAAAATCTAAATCAGAGTGAATAATATCTGTTTTTGTGAAAAATTCTAAAAGGAAAACAATTTAGTTCTCACTACTAACTTCTCTTATCATCTTATCTTAAAGCATATATGATAGAATAATGTATGTAGGTATCGCTAAATCGATTATAAATAATTATTAAATATTTTTATTGGATATTATTATTATTCGTAGTTTACTGAATGTTATTAACTTTTAACATTTCTGTTTATTTATTTTTAAACAGCTAAGACTCCTCATACTTCATATTTTAAGATTCTACATAGAATTATTACAATTATTTTCCTTGGCTGTATTACGAGGCAAGTACGGAAACAAATACAATAAGACATGTAAACAACTTCTACCAAAATAATAAAAGAGTACATAAAAGATATGTTAATAATTTATTTTCCTTAAATGAAAAACGGCTAGAAGCTACTGGAAGAGATGTTCGTGAAAACGGTCCATATTCTAAATATGAACAACAGTTATACAAACAAAGGCAACATCAAATTCTCGATTGAGTTGAATACGTGGATTAATAAACTTACGTCTACAAAATACCCCGTAGACGGGAATGTATTGCAGCATCCAACTATTTTAAGGAAAAATGTCTCGTTTTCTGCGCACGTATGTAAGTAGGTACAATATTTACATATAAGAGTACATGATCTAATTGTCAAGTTGTGCTTATGAAACATTTTTTGATATGGTGACATACCTGCATTTTTATGCACAAAGAAATAAAAGTAAGGATGTTTAGATGTTGAGTAAAGATTATTTTTTTTTCGAATAATAATTGGACCATACTTAAGTTACTTAGTGTTACGAGCTTCGGAGATCGGAAACATGAAATCGGCCACTAGTTTCACTTCTTATTTCATAATAGCTAGTAAAATCATAGTGTTGCTGGAAGAGGGATGTAGCCAATGTTACGTCTCACGTCGGTTAAACGGCTCACGTTCAACCGTCCAAAGAACCTAGACTCGATACCAAGAGACCGTTCAGAGAAGGCAAGATTCTGGTAGAAAACGTTGCACACAACCACGAGGACATCCGCTTTTAAGTGACTCAGCCACTGAGAAACTGCAAATGCAGTTACATAGGCCTCAAAAGAAACCTTGAAGAGATACGAGGAGAAGGCTTTTCGCTGCTGATATACGCGGTAAATAACCTTTAATCTATTAGGTATCAAAATGTCAATTTCCAAATATTTGTGGATCCCATTACAGAGCTTCGTGGATATGGGAAATATATACATATATGTACCATATTCCACAGATATGTACCATAGACGTGTTAGATTACGTGCGAGAGGAAGACCGACGAAGGAGTAAGATATATAAGCGGTAAAATATGCCCGGAAAGAAAGTGTCCTGCCACAGGACACACTACAGGAGAGAGGTTTTTAATGTATCCTATCACAGGACGCACTCACTGACAAAAGGAATAAGAAATTGATGTCAACTAAGCTATGACAATAAAACCATTTCTCTTGCTACCGACCGGTACATAACTCAATCTTTTACATAGGGTATCACATTCCAATCATTAATATATCAGAAAGTCGTGTTACCAGTTTTGCACGATGGGACAATTTGTTTGTGCTACACATTTCATTAAAAGCGTACCTTTAAAAGCTTTGCAACAGATTTACATACATATTTATTTTCGTGACCAAAACATATTTTAGATCGTTGTAAATTTTAAATTAATTTCCTCTGCAATCATATTCAATATACTGATACTAACATCATTTGAACCAATGAAACATATATTGAAATATTCAACTTAAATACTAATAAATATATTAGCCACGGCGAGGGCAATGTTCGGAGTTTCTCTAGTGACTATGATTCGGGATGAACAAATCCGCCGACAAAACCGAAGTCACTGACATAGCTCTTCGAGTTAGGAAACTGAAGTTGTAATGGGCTGGTTATATCTGTCCGAGTATTGGCAACCGCTGAAATAAACAAGTGTTGGAGTGAAGACTGCGTCTTCACAAATGTATTGTGGTGTGAGACGGCACTTGGCCAATGCGAGCGATGATTTACGCAGGGCGATTGGCAGAAACGGGTACGTGTAACTAAAGATTGAACTAGGTGGCTCGCCTTGAGGAAGTATGTCCAACAGTATATAATTACAGAAAGATATAAAAAGTATGACTTGTCCAATTTTTATTATCTATCTTCTATATAAAATGGGCTTTTGTAAGTCTTGCTAAACCACAAAAACGGCTCGACCGATTTGAATATTTTTCTTTTTATTATTTTGTTCGCTCTAATACCGACCCTGTTTACGAATAAAAAATATAGGGCAAAACATAAAAGGACAGCTTGAAATATGAAAAATATTTTTCTTCCTTATACTTCCAATAACCTTCAATAGATAGGGTTTGTGACAGCCTTATCGTCTAACAGGCGTATGTACAAAACTGTTGTTTCGCGATTTTGAAAAGTATTGCATACCTAAATACTAACATACCAAAAAAAATATAAGGGAACATAAATTGTAGGTGAAACAAAGTTAACCGGGTCATCTAGTTGTTTATAAAAACAAAGTATGAAGGCATTAGAACAAAAACGGTAGAATTACTATGTGTTATCCTTTAAGTGTCAACCTCACCAACCTTTAATTTGACTTTAACGCCTTCCCTTTTTTTACTATAATATTTCCAAAAGTAATTTTAAATCGTAATTGAAAAATATCAAAATATTATTAGTGGATTAAAGTATGAAGTTGCCGTTTCGTACCGAATAATTAAAACATCTTTTTATAGGATAAAATATATTTGTTTAATACGGAACAACTTAATTCAAGCTTGTGTATGCCGTACAATAATGTAAAAAATATTCAAAGTATTTACTTCTTTGTACCTGTGCCTTCTAATTAGAACATCATTTAAACCTTTGCGATAGAACATTGGGGACTTAGACTCCACAAACTGGATGACGGAAATTTGTACTGATTTCTGGGAAGAAAATTTTCTTCCATGGGAAAAATCGTCTAAATCACAAGAAAAACGTTTCACTGTGAAATTTGAAACCATAGAGGTTCAATTTTAATTTAAAATGGTCATTTCGCGTAAACGGAAATTTCATGTTTAAACCCCTATTACTATTATTCATAATAGTGTATTGCTCTAATATTAACAAAGAAAAAGAAAGTACCGTGAACATATATTACCGGTAATATATGTTCACGGTATTAGATATTTGAGTTTTCTGTCGGTGGCTTTAGATTTTTTTCAAACTCGTACGTGCTGGTGCCAAAATATCAATGAATTTTGAATACTATAAACGATTACGTTTAATTTCCACAGCTAACGTCAAGAAATGGTAAGGATTTAATTTTTTTCAGCCCATAGATAACCCTCTGTTGGGCACGAGGTGATACTATTTTTTGGAGGAATGGTAAATGAAACCAACCACTCTGTCCAAGGCGGAATGGCGGGACACCAGACATGGAATAAATACCTGTAGACCATATAAAACAACCTACGACCACTGACACTGAAAGCGATAACTTAGCCAGTGATCTAATTAGGACCTGAAGGATTTATTGAAAAACCAATAAGTAGTAAGTTCACCAATAAAGTAATGTAAGCTGCATTTGATACTAAATTATTCTGGCAAATAAATTATTCTGCATTTCATACGAAGTCAACTAATAAAGTCACACGTGAGATTTATGTCAACACGATTTCACTGCAAATTTGACGTCATCATTTTCTATTTGTTATTGATATCGCAATAGTAGCTTATCTCTCTGTACCTTTCCACGCTGTTTCCAGATACAGCCGTACAAGGGATTGCGATGCGCTACATACTGGTTGAATTATCTGTTTAGCGCCTTAGTGGGTTTATCAGAAAAATTATCGGTTTTTAGTTCTATATATTATATTTGTCTATTTGAGTGATTCTTGAGCATTTTCATATAAGATAAATACTGTTTAACACACCTTTTATTGTACACAAAAAACCCACTTCTTCAAAAATCAAATTAATCGACAAGAGAACAACTGACAGGCAGCTATTTTTAAACGGTTTTATTCATCTCTTGACCCCGCATATTTGTTCGTTTCAAATCTTGCTTTATCAACTTTCAAACTTGACTTGGTCAACTACTTCTACTAAGCCGATTCTTTTGAAACTGCACACAGATTGAGTGCCCGTGACAGAAGACAGAACGAGGGTCTGTGAGGAGATGGACAGTGGAACTCTTAAATCATTACTAATATCCCCTCATGTTTGGACTCATTTGCTTAGTTTTAACGTATTCTACACATTATTAAAAATTGGGAACCAATAAGAAATAAAAAAAAACAAATAAGTACTAAAGAATACATAGAAAATTAAAGTTAAACCGCTTTATATTAAAGTATCCAATATACCAAAACCTAGAAAGTAATTAGAACGTCGAGCACGTAAGAACTTGTACAATGACTGTATGTTTAAATAAAAACGACTTGTCAAAGAAATGTGTTTTTAAACCCACAAAAGTAATATTTGAAATACACGTGTTGCATATTTTTATGTTTAAAATCTCAGGTTTGTGTTCTGATTATTTTTTAGGTTTTGGTACAGCCTTTCATTTAAAATAAACCCGTTTAATTTGAAACTTTCTTTACTTTTATTTATTTGTGGTAAAATAATAATCTTCTGGTTTCTGGGAGGAGTCTTGAAAAAATTCGGCCTAATAGGCAAGTTGGACAGCCAGAATGGCGATCGCAGCACCTGACATGACGCTTCGGTAACACCATAAAATTTCACTATGGTCTACATTTGATTCATAATAAAGTGGCTGTTTCTAGCTGTTTAGTTGTTATTTTAGCTGTTAAAGTGATAAAATGTGCTTAAGCCTCTTCACATTCCACGTCATACATTATCTTCTAATTGTATTATATACTATCTTATATTGTATCTCATAATTATAATATTTACAAGAACACGAAACTGAAGGAAATCGAAATCCACTGACATATTTCTTGAAGTAATAATTACTTTCTTTATAGTTGTGTTGCTAGCATACTTCTTCTTCTTGTCTTTCAGGGCAATCAGTTACAACTATTATGCCAGTGTCAAGTAAAATACGTTAATATCAATTTTCTTGAAATATAACTAGTCTTATCACGTTATGTCTTGATAAAATGGTGGCCATTTTACCTAAACCTTCTATGGACTTTTTAAGTCAACTTAAAAAGTTAAGATACACGCTTTTATTTCATATCACTTCACTTATACGCCTTAATAGAACTACATTGTGTAATACATCGCCAGAATTGAACAATATAACTGATAATAATTTAAGATTATGAAAATTAAATAAAAATACAACGTCACTGATATAAGTTAACAGGGAAAGACCGTTGCTAGCTTACATTGTGGAAAGCAAATAGAATCAATATTGACCCTTCTATTTCAGATTTCGTTAAAATTATTTATCCTACAATAGCAAAGACACAGTTCTTTCCATATGGCGCTAGTTTAATCTTAGTATTAAAGCGCTAGTTTATACTTACATAGTGTGGAAGACGATAGCTAAAATTTAATACAGATAAGAATATAAATTTAACTACGACAAGTACCTTTGTAACATTGTAATAAACCTCGGGTATTGGCCGTATTGGTATCACGAATCATTGAAAGTGACAACTATATTTAGTTTAACCAATATTCACTACCTTTAATAACATTGTTATTTGCCTGATAGACATCTGTGTAGGTGCAAGTTTAGGAAACGTTAACTACGCCAATGTCTATGATAATGTGCCAAATTCATAACAATTCTCGGAGCTGGGAATGTAATCCATCCTAAATACAAAGATTTTAATGCATACGAACGAATCGCAGTATCAAAGCGTTATTAGAATTTTTAAATTTTTTAAAGATTTAATCCGGTTCCATATCACCCTCCCGCCTCAACTGCACGCAGTCCATTTTGTTATTTAATAAAAAGAGAATGTGACGAATTAACACGTTGAACAAAACTTCATCCTGTTTTCTTCATATCTCAGACCAAAATTAGTGTTTTAAATATGATCTGATTTCAAAAATCTCCGTTTATAAATTAGAAAATTAATATTTACTCCAAAAACATATTTATACGGCGCCTGCGGCTTATCGCTCCGTGCCGCATGGTGGGGATATGATTTGCCAGTCTTATATTTCTGAACGCGGCTGGCTCAGTCTCATATAATTCAGTGCGCGCTTCTGTCGACTCACCATGTGTAATGTTTGTACCCGTGATGTGGCGCCGGCGATCGAAGCGCCCGCCAAGCCGAACCGCACGTTGGAACGCATGAAGAAAAAGCACAACATTATCACCGATCCCACTAACGAGGAAAAACAGAAAGAAGTCGCATACCAGCCCGACCTCCTTGCCGTTTCGACCCAGTACACAAAAATCGCCTACGATGTCTTCAAGCAAGGATTAGTGCGTTTACAAGAAACGAAAGCATACATGTAAGTGTTGCAAATTTCTTTCTTTTTTCTTTACGTGCAATTGCGACTTGAGTTTTTGTACCATTTATTTATATTTTTAAAAATTACAGAAAAAGTTTGTGATCTCAAAATTAATGCATTCTATCTTAATATGTAAAAGGGCAAAAACTTCTCACTTTTATTAATAAATTAAACCTACAGATTGGATTCGTTCATTTACGAAATAAGTCAGTTTTACTTTTCTTTTAATTTATAGTTAAATACATTTCTATGTAATTAATTTTAAAAAACTTGTGTATTGATCTTTCTAATAATTAGTTACAGAAATATTTATATTCTTAATAGAATTAGATATACGTTATCTCCATCATACGTATATATATATATATATATATATATATATATATATATATATATATATATATATATATATATATATATATATATATATATATATATATTTATTACCTTTAAATTTTATAACACACACAGCAACAAACCAAAAAAAAGACAGTTTATCATCACTATGCGTCCATGAAGTGTAAGGTCATTTACTTTTTCATTCGCGCGCGCTCATTCATTTATGACAGAAGGCTGAAGGTTACGTAGGTTGTTTGACAATCGAACATACTCTGCCACGTACTTTTATACCACATCTGTCTAGACTTCTATAAAAAAGCATGAGAAATTTTAAAATTGTAGTTTTCACAAATACTTATAAGTAGCCAGTTAAGGTATGACAATTAATTATCGAATCATATAATTTAAAGGTTTTATGAAGTGTGTGTGAGTAAAATAATTAAGAAAGTATTTATTAATTGCCAATATATTACCGTTGTGTTGCGCTGTTCAGGTATCAGAAATAACTTTTATCTATTATCATAAATAAAGTTAAGATGAACCTCAGGTATTCACTAAATTATAAAAACTACATAATAAACAGCCAGCATATTACACTACGATGTATATAACATGTCATCCAACTCTTAATCCGTCAGATTCGATATTGAATCATTCCTTTATTATTATTTTATATAAGAAATAAATATGGAAAAAATCACTTTTAAAAAAATCTGAGATAATTTGCACTATGAACTATTTGTTAAATTACTAACAACATTTTGTTGTTTTCTGCAACGTAATAAAATTGAGAGAGAAAATCTTATTTTTTTAGCATGTTTTATAAAAATAAAATTTTAAAGTGAAAATTCTTAATTCTGATAATATAATAATTTTAAGTATTGAATAGAAAAGTAGTATTGAATAGCTGGAAACAATCAGTAAAGAAGTGATAATGAGAATTTGTACTTCTATTTTATGATTAACGTATCACAAAATAGAAATACACGTTTCATAAACAACTTAATTAATTTTTTACATCTTTTTTTATATTCCTGAAATTTAACTCGGTAATATGAGCAATAAATTAAAACGTTTTTATGCTAGATACATAAATGTCTAAAAGGATGATTAGTCATTTTAACAAATATATATCACTAAAATGAAATAAATTAATAATGAATGAAAGAAAACAAATGTACCGGACTTACGTGGTTAGAGTACCACCTCACACCTATATTTCATCATGTTACAATAAAAAAGACAAGTTATGAGAAGAATATGAATATATATAAAAATTCTCATAATGGATTCATTTTGAGTATTTTTGTATATTTCATTTTTTAATCAATGCTTTCGCCTCATAAATATATTTACCTTGTCTGTTTGAAGCTCTGCTACACTCAATGAAGTGGGAACTATTATTATTTTAATAGTAAAAGGGACAAAGTCATGGCACAACACCTTCAAAGAATATTGACGTCAAATGCTAGCATTTCACTGTGTTACGGCGTTTCCTAGGGTGAGTACAGGGATTCGAGACCCAATTCCTTTCTCGTTCTTTTATTTCCATCTCCCCCTCCCAATACTTTCTTCTTCCCCTCCCACTGCTCATACCCTTATCTTAGGTAGGCAATACATTGGCGGTTCATAATACTGCAGATATTCTTCGGCGGCTGTGATTACTTACTAACAGGTGACTGTACTGCTTATCTCTTCCATACAAAAAGTATATTGCGTTGTTAAAATTTCAATAGCTATACAGTCTATTCTAATTCTTAACATGTTTGTCTCCATGTCAAAAGTATAATGTATAACTTAAATTTCTTTTGATATTACAGTATAGAAATATTTCAGAGTCATTCAGCAAGATAACAAATTCCGTATCTGAAGATAAAGACGAGACGTATGTACATTTGTTTCTTTCTACATATAGTACCTACACAAGCGCATCCCACACGCAGTATAACAAACTCACTTTAAAAATAATTGTGAAATTTGGCAGAGCTGGCAGATATTATCCAACCTGAATCTTCTAGAATATTCTAACTTATGTCGCCGTATGACGCATTTGCTTGTATCACAATATTGTGTCATTTTATAAATTAATGTTAAAAATTGATAAAATCAGAATGTCATCGACATTTCGTATTAACGATTTCTGCTACAAATATAATTTGGTTGAACGGAACGGTAATAATATAATATAGTTTGGTTTTGGTAACAGTATCACTACTTCTTAACACCTATTATATTAACAAAGAAAACAAATGTATGAAAAAATTATGATTAAAAAAATACTATAAAAAGGCAAGAAAAAGCTATAAAGAATGCTTATACGAAAAACAGCTATGATTGATTGATTTAAATTTAATTATTTCGTTGATGGCAGTTCTAGGTTTCCTAAAAAGGGAAGAAAGAACCATAGATCATTACGAATGTATTGATCTACGGTTAACTACATTTGTAATTATTGTAGTATTTATACCATCCAACATACCAACATAAGATGGATAGTGTTTTTATCGTAGCTGTACGAAGGCTGAAAAAACTACCGTTCACGGAACCATAAATTACAAAAGAAAAGAAGAATAATAGACAAAATGTATGCGAAAATAAGTCGCCTTCATTTCTTTGGCTGGTTAGGATAAAATGTCCAGGAAAATAATATGTTACATAAATAAAACAATGCCTAAATTTTAAGGGTTCTAGATCTTATTCTAGGAACAACCATTAAAACACTTAATCAAAAAATATGAGTAACTATTACAAGTTCAGTTAAAGTCAAAAAAGCGCAACTAAATAAGCCGAGGTCATTGTTGAATGTCGAGTTTCTCCGTTTCACCTCTGAATGATGACAACTCACCGCTAAGTATCCCTATCCAGTGAATTTTAACACGGTGTTTTTCTAAAGAAATTACATTTTTTCGTTATAAACTATGATAAAATATATTAGTTTATTTCGAAGTCAAAAACCGCCAATAATTAAATGTTTATATTGTAAATACTTTTATGTATTGTCAATAGCATATCATTTTTGTTAAAATCTAAAAACAACACTAAACTACGCCTATTGTTCACTATTAAGCGTGTTAAATGTATTATATTTAAATGGAACCTTCTGCTCATTTCAAAATGAGTAAATTAAACGCGCAATATCATTTTTCCAAAAACCATCATGAAAAATAAAAAGTGACATTGGCGAAATCATCCTTGCTATTTTGGTACTATTGAAAGCCGTTGATTCAAATGAATGAATGAAATGAAAAATAAAAAAAATAATAATGAAGTTGATGGCACCACTACATCATCGTTTTAAACCTCGTAATAAAACAAAAATTATAAGATCCACTTATCCAGTTATCAACCTTCCTAAGGTCTTCTGTCTCCGAATTGCTTGACAAAGATTATAGTTACATGTCAAACAAATCATCAACTTTTTGATGTTTCATCAACGGTTTTCTTAAAAACCTTAGATTACGAATGCATAAAAAAATAAACAATATCAATATATACTTACATTAGTTATTTAAAGAAGACTCGCTTCTTTTTTATTCAAATCTAAACCAGGAAATTTATAATAAGTCAGTCAACTAAGACTATTTTTGATCTTTTTTAGTCTTGGTGATGCTAGTTGTTGTTAACAAAAGATTAATTGAAACTGATGATGGATCCTTTGACATTAATAAGTGTTTTTAAACCTCATTTGTTTTTAAACTTCTTTGTTATTATTTACTCCCCTGTGTTGTTGGTTAGATCTTTAACAGTAATTCGTTGGCATACGTACATACATATGTTTTTTCCATAGAAATTAATTCTACGTAATCAAACGTTTTTCCTCATTCACTGTGAAACTACATAACATAAAGTTGTAATATACATGGGGGGGCTTAGTCGGAAGCATGCCGACCCCCCCGGGATCGGGCTCCTCCGGATACTATAGTGCTTTACCTCAGCATGCGAGGCTCTGCTGGGGCTGACTTTCATCCTCCCTTGCGGCACGCCTGATTCACTATAACGAATTTTAACAAACCTAATGTGTTAAAAAATTACGGCGACTTGGTTCGCCACCTGTCACTGCCTGATTCCTACGGGGGCGAGAAGCGACAAACAGATAGCCGTTTCGCTACGATGAATGTTAATGTTGATGCTACGAGAGGAAGGATTGATGAAAAGATAGACGAAATTTATAAAATAATGGATGCTAGACGAATCAATATTGAATGAGACGAAATGGAAAGGTTATACCAACTCCCATGATGATCAGCGTTTTGGTCCGGAGTACCTGCTACCAACAGCGAAGTCAGGGTGTGCGTATAATCCTTTCCGCAAGAGTTTAAAGAATACAAATGTGTAGCCCAAGGCTTCTCTGGGAAGACGCATAAAAGGTAAAAAGATGAGGAATATATGGATGGATAATGAAGTGCAAGAAGCACTGACCGATTAAAAGAAAGCATAGCTTGATTGGTTGGCTAAAAAAGCTGACTAAAGAATGAAAAATATATGTATAGTAAAAGATAGGCGTGACGATATGTATGTAACACTGTTACGCATTTTTACTGATAAAACAATGAAATTTAAGAATATATGCGGAGTTTTTTCCTGTTTAGATTAGAAGAATCTCATTTCGAAAAGCTGGAATGTAAATAGACTGACTAATAATTTTAATTTCTTAAAGTACGCTTATAGCGTACAAAGTGCATTTTCACACATAGCAAAGTACAAACATGGCTCAACAGATCATTATTACTAAGAACTCTAACTAAATACCTTACAGCTCGTAAGTGTAGTAAATCTCCTTGAAACCCTCTTTAACTAGGGTCATGGTCGACCTTGTTTTAAAGACGTCTTTGTCTAATAAAATAAATATCTTAACATCATTAAGCTACTTGTGTCAATATACGAGAGTGAACTATGTATACTCATAATAGTATTATACTTCGCTTCACTTAATCGTTAAAGTACCTACTTGACTTCTGAGCAAAGGCTCTTGGGTTCAAACCCAGTCGACAGAAAATGAATTAAATAAACAATAAAATACTTTTCGAATTCCTGAATATAATTTATGCATATTAATTATGTCTCCAAGAGACTGCAATTAAATTCTCTTCCAGTCGTATCTCTACTATTGATGAGCTCGATATATTTAATAATGGAAGTTTTAAAAACACAAAAGGCACTGTCTTTTTGTGTTCAACCTGGACACTTATAAATATGCATTTTTAATATTTTTATTAAAACAAATACTTAACAGAAATGACTTTTATAACTTAGATTACTATTACGTACTTGAATTATTTATACTATATAAATATATAAAAAACACTAAATTCGTAGCACCAACTGGGATTCATGTTTGTTATTTTAGCATACCAATAAAACGGAAAAATACTCAGAGTCGGAACAGCTGTAGGCCATACAATTATACAAATTCTTAGCCACAGGTATATCATTCATATTGTATGTAGTTAATTTAAGTTATTTCCTATTATATTATATTGGGTATATTTCTAAATTGGAAAGATATTTTTTTTAATATGGAAACGACTTAACTTATCGATAAGTCGTAACTCTACTTAGTAACCGGTCGAGACTGTACTCATCTCCAGCTATGACAAAAAAATCTGATGAGAAGTGAGGAGGTAACTCAACTCAGGTTCAACACCCGCCTGTGACAATGATACGACATGAACAAATAAGGCACAAATGCGTCATCTATGCATCGAGGCCACTCGTGATCCAATATCGTTTATGATTCAAGATAAGTTTGATAGTCTTATCCCGTCTTGGATAAACGACTATTTTAGTGTAGAAAACATGACACGTATTGAAATAATTTGTATTGGTTTTAAATACTGGAATACGGTTACTAAATTGTACCAAATGTAAACATCGATATTGCTATATTTTTTTCCTTGTTATTAATATAAAAAGATAAAAGATTTATTTAATATCATTTCTTGTTGTTTTGCATAAATAAGAATATATAAAATGTTTGTAATAATATCTACATATGTAGAATTGATAGAAATTAATGTTTAAAATAAACCTATCAGCAACCTGATACGTATTAACTAATAACACTTTTTACAAAATATAATTTTGTAATAGAAATTTATTCCTAAAATGTAATTATTTACAGTGGAAATGAAATCGTGGGCGATAGAAATTTACGGATGTTACCAAAACTATTATGTAACTTGCAACATTTCCGTTTTTTAGTTATCTATACCGTCTTTTTTTATCTGTAGAGTAACCACCGGAACTGGAGATGATATGTGAATATTTGCTGAAAGACTCAATAGTAATATACCAAAAGCATCCAAACCAAAACGGTGCTTTTTAAAAGAATCATGAATCAAGAATTATATAGTTTTGTATATAATTATCTAGTATGGCACCTACTATTACTTAAATAAAATATTTAGGTAAAAACATTGTTTCTTTTTGAAAATCGCCTAGTTGTTCACATAAAAGTCTACTTAAAATAAAAAAATGTGAAACTTGCCAAGTCTATAGCAAAATATTCATTATTCCATTTGATTCCAAAATTAATATTATTAAAGCAAGAAAAACAATTCAGCTTTTGAAGTTTCTTATTTAAGCCTAGGCTTTGTGCCAGCTCGCGTCACACCTGTAACACCGTAATAAACTTCCGATGATTAAATGATGGAAGTATTTACTATTCTCCGCGAATTTGCAATGATGCTTATAAACATATTACAAGTAGGACACTGACCTAATGTGTTCCTAATAATATACATATATCCATCAATACAATGCGGCGACGTGGTTCTCGATCCGTCGCGTCCTGATTCCCACGAGGACTAAAAGCGGCTAATGGAGAGCCGTTTCGCTGCGATGAATGTGAGCAAAAGAATGGATGAAAGGATAGATGAGTGTGGAGGAAGCGGGGAGGGTGTGCCAGGATCGTAGCCGATGGAACTGTGTAGTCTCTGCCAACTGCAGGGGATAGGCGTGAATATATAAAAAAAATATGCATCAATAACACAGAGCTACATAGAAATATTTTAGATTAAGTATTTTTATTTGTATAGATTTATTTGATGGAATTTTTACTGAAAGTTTCCAAAAGATTTAATTCGTTATGTATTATATTTTACTTGTTATATATGATACTTTGATTGATATTTTTAAAGTGAAGAACAATTAAATGTCTTGTATTATATTTAAATATTTAATGGCATGCATTCCTTGCGTGTGTCTTCACCTATATAATTTGCTGTCATTACACACAAAATTTACAGGAAACCAATCAGGCTCCACTGCATTTTATTCATTTTATCATATTTCCACCCTTTTCGGCCATTTTCGTTTCATCTCTTTACGTTAATTGATGTTATAATATCAAAGCTTGTTGTTTGTATTCATTACAACTAATTATTTTTATTATACCCAACAACGGCTTAAATATTATATAATAACTTTTAAAACTGTAAAAACGTATACTTACTACAAAACTAACTAAGCTACGTTTCTTCTTAACACTTTTTGTCATTTAAGTACATACACATTTATTATTCATTAACATCACAAATTAAAATAAATTTTAGCAACATTATTCAACACTAATGATTGAAATAGTACAACTACAACAAAATAGTAATTGATTAACTATTGCGCTTACAATGAAAAGTCAATGTTTCGATTCTACTTGCTATTGCATTATTCAGGCCAGTACTTTCGGATACAAGGATAATAAATTTAGTTGGTATGATTAATAAAAATTCTAATCGAATTCAACAATATTTATTTATTATTGTGAAATGAAAAATCGTGAGAGTCACATAGATAAATCTGCTTTGAAATAGACGAAGTTGAGTGTAAGGAGTTCTATATCACTTCTTCCTTTCTTACAGAATTTTTATAATATAATTTTATTTTTATGTAAAGTTTAAGAAAACGAGGTCTACACTCGTTAACGTTATCGATACAAAATAACTTCTATAGTTCAAAAGTAATCGTGTTCCTAATCTTTAAATGCATTATCCGAAGAAATTCAGAACGTGTATTTTTCATATATTAAAATCCAAAATAAAAAAATGTAAATAGATATTATATTAATTAACATTAAAAGGCTCTTCTAATGTTAATTAATATATATTTAATAATAATATATAATTAATAAGTTCATACATATATATCGTCACGCCTGTCTCCCGTAGGGGTAGGCAGAGACCACAGATGTTCATCTACTACGATCTTCGCATACTTTCCTTGCTTCCTCCACATTCATTACTCTCCTCATGCAAGCCCGCCGGTTAAGAATACCCTTATTAATTAGTTCGACAACTATATTACGACGACTAATTATCTATTTATAAAATCATTTATTTTGTTATTTAGTTAACTATATTAATTGATATTTTTTAATCATATTTCCAGTCAAATCTTTATATAAGTTTATTGAACTAGTCAATGTCGTTTCAATGTAAGTCATCAATCACTTATCGCATCGGAAAACTAAAATAGTCCACCGTCCCTTCTTTTCAATCCGGTTTGAGATTAACTCGTAAAAGAATTTTCTACTACTAGCTTACACTTTATATGGAACGCGAATTGTTTTTAATATCATCGAGCTTTATACAATGTTGTTGATAGTTTAACATATGACTGGAAGTTGATTTTTAAATCTTCAAGAAAAATATATCATAATATATCGTTATAGATGTGAATACATTTTTATTAAAAGTACATTTAACTTTTATTTTCTCATCAATAAATAAATTCTACTGAACTTGTAAAAGCTTAGATATTTTCAACATTTGATTAAAATATATATTATCCTTTTTATATGACGACCCACAATGTTAATTAACAATTTCAATAGAATAAATGGAGTTTCCTATATTTAACCAACAACTAGAAAAGCAAACAAGATATTAAGAACCAATTAATTATTAATTACAAAACAAATCTAAAATTTTTTCACTATTTTGGAACACTGTCACTTATCAACCACGAATAAAACTGGTTACGAATATAATTAAGGACATATATAAAATTTATCATACCCCAATTACCTGAAAGCCGGTCCCACTATCTTTTTTGCAATATCTTTCTCTATAAACCCCCTGATACGTGCAGCAAAGCACGTATGTATACCTCTTCAGTCGATGTGTTTATACTCGCTGAGTATATTATTGTAATCTAACAACCCATGTTCGCCAATCACGCAGGAAAAAATCGCCTTTAGATCCGAGCGATAAAATGAAACAAAAGCGATTACTGAATTCCGTGGCACCGCTTTGAGTATAAATTTATGCTCTTGTTTTATAGTATACCAATAAAAACTAGACGCAAACTAGATAAAATGGAATGAAAAATGTCTTAACAAATATATGAGATAGCTTACAGTTTAAATCTGATGAATAATTATTTAAAAAATACATATATAACATGATAAACAGTGGTATTTAATTAATTTATAAATATATATAATATAAGATGTAGAGATGAATCACCATAAATCACTATCATTGTAATACATATGCTACCAGCTGTAGTGTTTTGAATAAATCGTACAGTAAATATGAAATTACATAAAGCTCAAAGAAATGAACTGATCATAATCCACGAATGAAATAGGGTACAAATGGGAGAGACGTCCTTTATATATAAATTGGCTACACTGGTACTACTGTCTAGAGAATGATTAATGATATCGTAATCGCATAAAAAAAAATCATCGCCTATCAGTCCTTCTCGATAAAATGGAGGTACGTTATTGAAAATCCGATAAAGATACGCCTATTTATATTTTACTTTCAATGATGTCATTGTATCTAAAGTTTTGACATATTCTAGTAAATAATACAATCTACCCACCAACCAAAAAAACTAAAACTTAGAAATACTGTTATTGTTGTAAATGGCATCAATTTTATAACCATTTCTACCAGCTACCTCGTTAATATTTATCTCGCAATTTTTTCCAGAGAATATATCCAAGAATTTTCAAGAAAAATACACACATCATAGAAACAAATATCTTCACTTATCAGCGTTTAGATAAACTAGTCACAAGCAGCCGATAATGTTTCTCTCCGTCGTCTCAATCAGAGTTAACATCTCTCTCACATGATCGACTGACGTACAATAGAAGCTTTTAATATCATTATCAGATTAATGTTTTCATTTGTTTTTTCAAGTTTCATGCGTTCTCTAAGCAATAATGTAGTGTTTATACATAATGCCTTAATTTAACTTTTAACATTATTATAATATTTGTTATGTATATTTGTATGTATTATTTGAGTTTTAAAAATTTTGCCAATCGAGATAGGAGTAAATAAACTTTCATTTTCCAATAGCACGTATCATTGGAAATCTGTTTAAAAACTGGTGTACCTGACAAATTATGAACACTAAACATTCATTCGATCTCAAACACTAAATCCGTTTTAGACGCTATAGCATAGTAACGCCGCCATACTGTTTTTACCGGTTGAATGCATTGCATTGTAGTGCACTTAATTTATTTCCACAATCATTGAAAGAAACTGGTGTCTGTGATGTTTTTATTGCATTTAATTGGCTCGCAGCTTACGCTGTTTCCTCATACTTATTTTTCTAATTTCAGTCAATGACATTTATCATTTTTAACTTACCGCTTAAAGCTCTGTCAGCTGCTATATTACGTAAGGGAAATATTCATATATGTTATTAATACACCAATACCTCACTTTGCGTCGTAAAAAGTAAAAGCGATTAAGATTTTCTATAGCAAAACATGTAAAGATAGGTTCCAGGGTTACAAAAATACTACTTTTTAAAAAGAAAATTGAACTAAGTAAGCATTTAAGAAACAAAAATAATATAAAATTTTATTACATACAAAAAACAAAAAAAAAACGTATTCAATTAAAACAATAAAAACTATTCAATTAATTTATGAAAAACATAATTAAAATTAATCACTGTCTGATGAGTCCATAGTGGCTGTTGTCGAAAGTCGGCTTTCTTTCACAAAAAATTGGTCCAATATTTGCTGAATAGCTTTTTTTCAAACAAAAGTGTTGCCATCTTTTAGAAAAAAAGAAAGTTTCAAAAAAAAATTAAAGACTCGAACCCAAAACAACGCAAACTCGAAATCTAACGACGCACAGTGAAAATTAGTTATCTACTAATTAAGTAGCGACGCAACTTCGAAAAAACGCAAAACGAAACGACGCAAAGCGAGTTATTGGTGTATTGCATAAAATCTAAGGTACAGGCCTAATTTCCTATCGATATCTTACATTCGGTTACGAACAAATGTTGTAAATTTTAATAAACTAAGACAATGTCACACGCGTCATAAAATAGACGTATGTACATTACACAAGAAGCGTCCATGTCACAATTAAATGTGCAGGCAGCGCTTATTCTTGTCTTGCATAATGGTGGCATTACAACCAAGTTCCGTACAATTTGTTTTTTAATTTAATGACACTTACGGTATTCCCTACATCTTGTATGTTATAAAAATGCTTACTTTAATGTAGTGTTAAATTTGAACATAATACGTACGTAGTCCTAGAGAATAAGTTATAACACTTTCAATTTCTTGTACACTGTAGTTTATAATATCCTAGACAAACTCTTTAAATATACTTTTAATTAGAAAAATTTAACATTATCAGAAGCAGTTCTACAGATTTTATCTACTCATGTATTTTGTCTGAGCTATGAGGATGTAGAATTGCAAATCCAATTATTTCAAAATTTTATATATTTTCAAGTTTTGCCTTTGACCAAACGTAATTAATAATAATCTATCACTTGGTAATTGTGATTAAATGTCACAAATCTAAAGCTAGTTTTTTTTAATATTTATTTTAAAAAAAATGAATGATTTTTAGCGTTATTAAAATTTCTGTTTACAGTTCCAACTTAGCTAATAATGCTTCTAATAGAAAAATCTGGTTTACATCAGTAATACGATCGTAGATTTATATGGGATGCAATACATTTCATCATGTAAAAAGTTTAAAAAGATTTAGCGGTTTTATCCTAAACAAGTATAGAATTATTGACGTCACATATCTGACATTAGATTGCACAATTGAGTACCACGTCTCACTATTGAAAAAAAGAAAACTGTTAAACCGTTAGAGAATTCACATTATTCAGTTGCAATACATTTGACAAGATGCGTTGTTCGACTTGTTAGCAATGAGTGAACATATAACTCTATCTCCATTCCAATGCATTGGAAGTGCTCTTAAAATACGGATAATATTCCTCACACTCAATTTACATAATAAGTCGAACGCATCTTTTCTCGTTCAAAGCATTCATTTATGTTAATTGGTATTATCAATGAAGTTTATCCGATTTACAATACGTGTATATTTGTCAACACTCTTAAGAGTAAATAATAGATAAGTTAAACTAACTACGAAGCTACATTTACTTTTATTTCTCAAATAATATTTATTAAATAGGAACAAATTCTTGGATAGAACTTCATAATGCATATAAGAATACTTGTGAAAATACATAATAAATCTCTAAGAGAAGTCTTTTTATTTTTGCCTCATAACATTTCAATTTTGTCAATATGTTATTGCTGAGATGTTAACTCCAATATTTATTATAAAATATTATTTATAATATAATATATTTGAAATTTACCTAATACTAATTTTATGCTGTTAAGGAAACAGGAATGTATTATATGTACGAGTATAGTCCTAACGATGCAAATAATGTCGCGGGGATTGCTAATTTAAAACTTAAAAGTAATTTTCTTTTTAAATAGAACTAGAAGTAAAAGCCATACATAGACCAAGGCAACAATTTGCAATCCACGCAAAATAAGTCGCGATGTTAATTCTACGAATTGACTAGCGTCCACCTTTTGCAACACGTAAAACTGCATACAATCCAATACAGAGAAATATATTCGTTGTTTCGTGTTCGCATTCTCCTTCACATACCGATTTTCAATATCAACTTATTAAATTCTTTACAAGCACTCTCTTTTTTAAACAAAAAATAAATTGGATATCGAGGAATTTGCAGCATGTTTTTCACGAAATTAAAATAATTTTAACGCAACCTTTTTGAATACATCTTTAAGCCAAACAAGTAGTTTCTATATCTAAACATAACAATTAAAATGAATGTTTCTTTATTCCGTATACGTTCCTCAACCAGTGTTGTTGACAGCTTGTTTAATATTCTGAATTTAATTGTTGTTTAAGAAATTTTAGAATAAGTTTAATTGTAAATAAATAAATCAATTCTAAGTACAAATTATGCAACCAAATTCAATTTCAGCTTACACTTCCAATAAAATTAAAGATATCACGAATTACGCAAAAAATAATTATATTACCTTTACTTGCCAAATTGTGGACACGCGCTGTTAATTCCTGTGCATTACTATTCCAACAAAAATGATTTGGAATCCGTTGAATACTTCAGTTTTTTAATGTCGTCATCAGTCTTTATAGGCTCATATTATTCCTGTATCGTACGTATTTATGTATTTTATGTTTATGTGTTGTAACAGTAGGGGAAAGTGGGGAATTGGGAACACTTAATATTCAACGGTCAAAAATAATAGAAAAAAGCCGCAAACTGATGATTATCGTTTATTGCAACATAAACTTTGCTTATCTATCGACTTAGTAGTCACAAAAAATATTAAATAGCAATGTTTTATTACAAATATACAAGAAAACTAAAAACATTGCCGCTCCTGTTTACTTGATACCCTATGGAGTAATGGGGGAAATAGGAACGAAATGGGGTAATTTGGAACGACACAATTTAATTTTTACAATAAACTACAACTTATCTGTGTGGCACATATCGTACACGCAACCTTTAATAATCTCGCCGGTAGTACATTTTTCATGTGCCCAGAGATTACAATGGCTTAGAAAACGGTGGGTTCTATAAATATCTCCTGAACAAACTTCTGTGTTATACCATATTTTTACCCTCAAATCAACAATCGTATTATTATTTTTTTCAATTTAACCAATTATTTTATCAAAGAAAAAGAATAACAAAACAATATAACAGTCAAATATTTCTCATTTATATCAGAAAAAAATGGAATTAATAAAACAAGTAAAATGTCACAAAGGTCGACCTTCATACAGGTCAAAGAGGCAGTAATAACAAAAATGTTAATTGGCTCTCTTAAAAGACATACAAATGCTATTTAATGCCAATTTTTTTTCTAAAAACAAATTTAGTTTTGGCTTTAAAGACTCAAAAGCATTATTTAATGATATAAATGTACTTTCTTTAAATATAGCAGAAAAAAACTAAAAAATTATATATTAGGGTGATAATATCTACAGTCGATAAAAACGGAATAACTGGGGATTATTATACGATTATCAATGATTTGTCTCGTGATTTGCCGTTTTAAATGAATACATCTATTTTATTTACATGATAGACAGACATCACAAAGAGCATCTAAGTTAAATGTCCGGTTTTTTATAGTCTAGCTGTCTATGATCGTGGGCATAATACTTGTATATCAGAAATAAAATCCGTAATAGACGTAAAATCCATTCATATCAAATATGTCATGCCCACCTCACCAACGTCATGCATGATGTGCTTTGGCCTGCGCCTCCATACGATTGGACTATTTTAATTATCTTCCAGTTTATGAGAAAAACTAGTAGGTATGCTATGATCTGATAGACTCAAATGTAATGAGCGCAATAGATCGCGGTAGGCGCCATTTCATGGAAGTCAGTACTTTTTATGTACATGACCTTTTACAGTTCTATCATGCTCCGGTACAGTGATTCAAATATACATATGTATGTATAACAAAGAAAAATTCTGAGCAAGTCTTCTGTTATAATGCAAGTTTAATCATACATTTTGGATCTTCTGTAATTACTGGAATTTTCACTCAAGCAAAGGACAGCCGTAGGCTGACGATAATGTTGGGACAATTTACTAATTAATCTCGTATAAAATCACAAACATATACTAGTACTTATATGCTTGTGTAGAAAATAGTTATTTTACAAATTCCAATTCATTTATTGTATATTTTACATTGTGTACGAGATTGTTTTCGGTATTATTATTTAGCGACATTGCATCTTGAGGTAATAAATTGTCATTATTGAACGTAAAATAAATTACACCGCGAAATAAAAACCGTACAGTACTCCTATCGATAACTTCATGATAAAATTTCTAAAGCCACCTTGCTCCTTAAAATGTAACTGTATTATAAATGTTTTAAATTGTGAAATGTGGGGCTGTTTAAAATGGCGTGCGGTTTCAAGCTGACCGTAATTGGCTATGTTAAAAATAACTCGGTCCGAAAAACCCAACGATTTCGAAGTAATTTGGTCATATTGTTAAAAAAAACTCTGTCAAAGTGTGCACTCTGTCAAAAAAGTGCAAAATATTCCTTACGATAATATTTGCTTTTGTGTATCTACGTATATCATTCAGTTATCAACAAAGCTTTTTCACTTTCCAATTTTAATTTCGTTTTTCATACATTTATTCTAGTTACTAACTAGAATAAAAATAATATAAGCAAAACATTTCTTCTCGTATTTATTACATACTTACCAGAGCCGTTTTTCTAAATAAGCTTATTGAGCTTTCATTAAAAAAAGAAAAAATGTTTCAATAAAATTCCGCATATTTATAGATCATTTTACGGAATTAAAACACCGTTCAGCTGAATGGGTAATTAATCTATAAATCAAACAGGCTTTCTCTTCTAAAACTTCCTTAAACTTGATAGAGTTGTTCAGTTCCAATCACTTTGAAATTTATAGAATGCTTTGATAGTCAGATGCGTAGTCAGTGGTTAAGTTACGGTAAACACAATTATCTCGCCGGCGCAATCTATAAGAAAGAGTAACTTACACATATTACACTTATCAATAATGGATGATATGTAACGAGACAAATTTACACTGACAAATATAATCTGATATCATTACGGGAGTTAGACACTTGCAATCAACATAAAGTAGAAACAGCTTTGTATATACATGCTTACTATTAAACTTAGAATCAATGACTAAATTGATTTCCTTGAATTTAATTTGGATAATTGTTGCAAAGCAAGAGACTGGATGCGTGTAGCCGAAGATCGGGCTAGGTGGTGCGCCTCGAGTGAGGCCTATGTCAATCATTGGATTGCTGCGGGTTGATATTATATTATATTATTACTATATGCAACTGTCATCGTGCTTGGAGTAAATAATATAAATTACAAAAACATTATTAATATCATTTCTTTTAAAAAATGGTTACTTAAGCCTTTATTTTATAGGATTCAAGCCTCCAGGCTACGTATACTCATTGATAATTATACCCAATTTTATGCTTAATCTCATTAGATCTTGCCACAGAATGATGTAAATCTCTCATCAAGATGATGTCTGAATAAAGATATAATGAAATGATATATCGTTTCATTATATCCGATTAAGATAAAAATAACAAAATCAAAACAGCTATCGAAAGTTCTCCCAATAAATCACTACAAAACACCCTTGCTCATACATTTTTATCGTTATATAAACATCAGACTGTTGAAAAATTGGTTTTTATTCATACAAGCAATGATTTACCAATTTTATGCTCGCCATTCAGTTCAAGTTCAAGACCGAATTTAAAAATCGTTTCCGCTTAGCCACACCAAACTTATACTCACAAAAACTTGGATCGCAATTTCAAGAACAACGTAATGCATAATGCATCACCACGACTGTTTAATGTTTTTACTGTTTGTTTTCTTCTCTCTGTTAGCGGCATTATTTGAAATTCAAAACAAGGCGGTGCGTTGACGCAGTGTGGTACATTTTATTTGATAGTCTACAAATGAAAATATAAATTATTTATTGTTTACTACATTTTATTTACGGCCAAGCTATTATACAAACGAATAAGACATAAAATAATCTCACAACTCAGAATTGTGAATAATTAAATATGGCCTAACTAACACAGCTTAATTTTGACTTACATTTTACTGTATCGCCTCATAAATTAGTCATTCTTTACAAAAAAGTATATTAATTGGTAAAGAGTTGCACTACATAGTGCATACAATTACAATGAATTGGGTACAGATAACGTTACTGATGTAAATAAAGTATAAAACGGAACGCAGATCTGAATTACAAATAAAACATGTTAGAGACGACGCTCTCGCTTTAAGTGCCGTAGAATAACTTCAACGATCCGTCGCGGTCGCCGATCAGTTGTGATTGATAACTACGTAAAGTGAATTACACGATCAGGGACCATAGATTTAATCGGTATATTTGTATACGTCGTCCCTGCAAGAATAACTATACACGTTCAATCATCTGTCGCACCGTTAACAGAATGATTATGTTACATAATATACTTGTACATGTGATTAGTATAAATAGTTTTCATGTCTTATGATATTGTGTTATTAACAGAACATTCTTAGAGAACTTTTATTTTAATTGTAATATCTGGCAACGCTATTCGTAATAGTAAACTTCATTGTATGCAAACTTTGCCCACTCTAAGGTATGAGTATCTCATACATTTTGAAACAAAATTTAAAAATAAAAATAAATAATTCGTATTCAGCAGATTCATTATAGGTATATTTAAAACATTAGCTACGATAAGAAGATAAGTTCTAGACATTTTAAAATAAGATACATTATATTGTACATTTCAAAGATATATAATATTTATAAACGCTTTTCTATAGAAAGCTTTAAACGAAATGGTAATAAAAATATTTTTTCTGTAAAATAAGTTTTAATGATAAAAAGATCTTTTAATTTAGATATGATTTTGTTTTTTAGGTATATTCGTAATATCAAAATCAAAAATATCTCATTTTCGCATTTCTATATCGTATTATACTTCCGAAGTATGTACAACCGGAACTTACGTATTGCGATCGGCAATAGTACCCACTGGTATTCTGATTAAGCCCGAACGTTCTCTTGCCTTGACCAATAATTAGCCTTGACTCAGCCGTTGCAAATATAGACAAAAAAAATAAAGTATAATAAATTATTTCAATGTTGCTAATGTCAATAATACAACAAATAATTTTAATCATTAAGGAAATTTTTAAATACATACTCGTAACTACCTGTGTTGTTCGTGTTGTCAGATGTTCGTCTAATCAGAAATTTCCACGTACTAAGAAGCTAAAATGTCTTAAAAAAATCCAGCCTTGAATTTTACTTTTAATGCTCAGATCAAATCAAACTTCAAATTTAATTTAAATAGCTGGGAGCAAACATCTCATCAGCGAGGACTAAAGTTGACTAAATCATTTAGAAAAAAAAAAATATATATATATATATATATATATATATATATATATATATATATATATATATATATATATATATATATATATATATATATATATATATATATATATATATATACACATATATACATATGTATCATTTCAAACTCAGCCATAATAACTTAATGCGTTGTGCATAGATGTAACTTGTTGTAATGTGGGCTGCAACCACGCCGCCGAGCTAATTGGTCATCGAGGTCATCAACTGGCTGAATGGAATTTAAACCCTTTTGATTGAAAATTATTAGTACACGTGCTTTTTTAAGGAAATCGATATGCTAGTAAAATTTCTAAAATACACGTGAATTCTACCGACGGTCATCGTCGTTATACTTTATATTCTCCAGGAATGAAAAGTAACATGTAGGATATTCTTTTATTTTATAGTGAAATAACATCACCTGAAAAACTTTATTATTTTACTTCATTTGTATTGTTTCTCAATGACTGATGCATTCGTAGAGATCTTATTGCGACAACTCAAAATTGTGCAACTATAACCGCAACCGTGTGGTACCTTATCGCCATATGAAAGTGCCAACTGTGGTGAGTAGTGCGGCATGGCACGTCGGCAATAGACAATCGACATACGATACACGCACGACATTTTTATCTGTGCCAATTAACTTTCCGACACCGCATGCAAAACAACATTAGGCCATCCTACCTTCGGAATTATTAATTTATTATTTGAAGAGAAGATTTATTGATGATAATCTCATGTAGATCATTATATATCTATATAATGGTATATCTTTTTATATATCTATTTAATATAACATTAAATAGTTAGTAAGGTAGTTAAATATCTAATTTAAATACCATTATATAAAAAATAACGTGACAATATTTTATATAATGGTATTTAAATTAGATATTTAACTTATACTCATCAAAATTTTTATAAATATGTGTGTAGTAGAATCTACTTAATTGCTATTATTGCATTATACACTAACATACTAATATCAAATATTTTATATTGTTACTCCTGCGAACATTTATAGTTTTATTAAAAAGGAAATATTTATATATTATTGGTATAATTAATACATTGTTAGTGTTTGGAGTAAAACCAAGTCGTTTATAAAAACATATTAAGAAGATAAAGGGGAAAAAATACAATCGCTAGCAACAGTTATTATATTTTTATTAATTATATACATTCTTTTTCGATCAATTCGATTTTATAAACATAAATATTAAAAAAAATCAAAAATTGTATCATTTACATTTAATTGTTATGTAATTTTTATGAAAATTACTTAACAATTAGGACGATGGTGTGTAATGTTTTCACCGTGCATACGTTCGTGCAAAATAGTACTCAATTTATCTATTTTTTAAATGACATACTGACAAAAATGTTAATGTTTTATTTTAAAATCATATTAAACTTAACTAGACGACGAGAACTGTTTTCTTAAATAAAATACTATTATAATTAATTTTTAATTTCTGAAAGTGTTGATTTGAAAGTTACGTTTATGAATGACGAGAGAAATGTTTGATTAAACTTAATTTTTTGCGAAAAAAAGCCATGGTTAAGCCTGTAACATTTGTTATTGCTTTAAAAGGTATTTAAAATTTTATGAAAGCTGCATTAAAATCGACAAATGTTTTTATTGATCAATTTATCACGCTGCCTGCATCGTGATCATATTAGATTGGAACTAAACGCAGAGGAATTGGAACAATATATTATCATTCGATGCAGTGAATCACAATTAACCTAATTTAGTAGACTTTATTACAAATGATCTATGTCTAAATATTTAACGTATTAAAAATTTTATTAAATAAAATGTATGTACATACCAATACAACGAAAAATAGTAAGACGTTTATTAGGGAACGTAAGAAGTAGTTTTTATCATAAAACTTTATATTAATTTCTGTACGCCTTTTATTTTACATATTATTTTTATTTTTGGGATTAAAATTGCGTTCACCCGAAAATTTTTAAACTCTAACCCGAATGTCTTTAATATCTGAATTTGTTATGAATTTACTATTATTTTTACGTAAGATTTAATCCTTTCAGTAGTCTGATATAATAATACTAGGGTTTAAGTGCTTAAAGTTTGACACCATTCCAAAATCTGTCCTTGGATCCTTTTTAAATTTTATTCATTATTACATATTATCTGTTAAGTATAATAATAAACTAATGATGCGAATACAGCCAATGCATGAACATCGTGTGTTTTCAATAAGCGTTCTTATTTACACAAATCAGAAAAGTGATATGCAAAGTCACTAACAATTTGCTCTGTTCATTTGAAACACACACACAAACATTGACTTCACGATTCGCGAACTGTCCCTTTAATTTCAACTTGACCGGCCAAAAAATTAAATAACTTTTAGTACTGCGTTTAATCTTACTTAAACTCATTTATATGTACAATTAATGGTTTCCTTGGCTAAAATTAACATTTCTTACAAACGTTATTTGTTAAGGACGACATTTCACTGTAGTTTTTGATCTATAGTTAATACCCGCCATTATTGTAACGCAAGCAAATAAGGCTTTCCCATAACTTATTTCTATAAATTAATTGTACATAAATAATCTTTAAATGGAAAGGCCGTCAATGAGACGTGTTTCATTGTTAATGACATAATTCATCGCACGCTTGTTTCAGTGGTATCATATCAGACTTGTCATGATTTTTCAATAGCTCCTCCTATCACCATACGAACAATTTATAATATAATTTTCAATAAAAGAAATTTCGAATAAGGGACAGCCTTTTGTATATTATAGTGTACCTTAAAGAACTTAAAATTATAGTAGTTGATACCCTGAGTAGTTGATAACTTTACGATTTCTTCGAAGATATCGTCTTAATCGAACCAGTAAGAGAGAACATCATATGCCTACAAAACGCTTTATCTGCGTTGTAGCAATTAAAGTCATTACACGCTTTAAAGAAGGATTGACTATCAAGGCTGTCGCTACCTATTAAATACATTGCACCAAAATACATATAATAAACATTAATTTATTCCACTACCAATCGTATACCCGATGGAATTACCCATAGGGCGCTTAGCTAAATGAGGAACTTCAATAAACTTCCATCCCACAGTTAAACTCTTTAGGAGATAATTTTTCGAAACCTAAGTTTTATTGTTCCACTACTAATCGTATACCCGTTGGAATTTCCCATAGGGCGCTTAGCTAAATGAGGAACTTCAGTAATCTTCCATCCCATAGTTAAACTCTTCAGGAGATAATTTTTCGAAACCTAAGTTATATTGTTCCACTACTAATCGTATACCGGATGGAATTTCCCATAGGGCGCTTAGCTAAATGAGGAACTTCAGTAATCTTCCATCCCACAGTTAAACTCTTTAGGAGATAATTTTTCGAAAATGTCTGACCTAAGTTATATTGTATAAGGAACGCCTGTGCAAAAATCTGTGTTTCCAACTATTAAACCCACCCGTCCAAATTATGTTGTTGGAATTAACAATTTTGTTAACTAGATTTTACAATTAAAGTATTTCTTTTACAGCATAGCAACGAAAACTTCACAGCCATTCCACGTGGCATTAGCCGTGGCTGTGGTCCTTGTGTGGCTAACGAGGCCAGGGTCTATAAGCAGCCTGCGTGGGTGGAAGGCGTTGTATGTCGCGGCTGTAGCGATACATCTTGGCGTTCAGGTCTGGATGACTCTTATATCTGGTAAGTGCTGAGTCCTGTTTATCATTTCTTTAACTTTATAAGTCTGATTCTTCTTGACTATTAATAAGATGAAATTGTTTATGTTTTAGTGGTGATTTATACCAAGCATCTAATTGTTGAAACGAATTGGCGATGTCAATTCATAAGCGAAATCACTATTTAATGCTGTTGCTGTTACTATTAATAATTAAAATTAATTTTTAAAACGTACACATTTAATAATTGTAATAGTAATCTTAAAATTTATGTATTCATCTGAAATATCCAAACTGTGCCAATTGTAATGTGTAGATAGCCCAGTAATCAAATCTTACTAACATGTTCATTGATAATAATAGAAATAATGGACGAATCCCAGGAGTTGTACTGTAACTTATAACAGTTACAACTCCTGGAATTTTGAAGGAATTCAAGTGAAAAAAAGGCATTCGCTTAGCATCTGTTTAATTGGCGGTACGATACTAAATAAAAACAACCTAAAAATAATATCTCTACCGTCCATTTTATACGTCTGTTATTGACTTAATATCTCAATTTTTAACATTGAGATATTAAGTCTATTATAGCGATATCAAGCTTCGAAACTAGAGCTTTCAAATTTGTCTCCGACGAAATTAGAACTTTTAATGTCTGTCTTAGAAACATTTCGTCATGTTCAAACTACATGTAGTTTAAATATGAAATATTTAAAGCGTTTATCTTTTTACGCAACATTAACATAACGTCATGATTTAGTACCCCCTTTTTATAAATATTTGGGGTGCTACAGGGGAAGTACCATACCCTCTTAGATGGCAGTGATTGCTTTCGTTGTAGTCTTATCACAAATTAAAATCAATATAGCTTTATTCATTCCTGTTAAACATCTAGCAATAGGTGAAGTTTAACTACGGGTTACCGTACATAAATTCTACCTATTTATATTTGTAAAAAAATACACATGTGTAAAATAATGCTACGTCAGTTCGTTGTAATTTTAATAAATTAATTTAAAAAAAAATTACCTAATACCACAACAACAAGGATAAGTTTAACCACTACTACTTCGAAAAATCTAAGTGAATCGTTAAGTATAAGTATGAATTAACAGTTTCATTCAAATTACAAAACAATAAAATAATGTATGCTCTTGCGATCTCTTCAACATCCATTATGTAATATATGAAACGGAGAAGTGCCATGTTATTCTTAAACAAATGAAAAATGTGTATGCTTACAATTTTCTTCATTTATAAAGATCCTTTACGTTGATCGTGGCATGACATTGATTGACGAAAAAAAACACGCCTTGTGCATTACCCCATAGGTGGCGTGGAAACGTGTGCATTTTATGGAGAATACAACTGCAACTAACTTTTGAATGGCTGTTTCTCAGAAATGGTAAAACTTAGAGAAAAAAGTATAAGAACAATTTTAGTGGATAGTTACCTGATCTACAATTTTAGTCTGCGCTGTTTTTATCGTAAAACTAAACGTTTGGACAAAATCCAAAAAACCCATTTTTACGACCTTGCATAAATTTTTTTTTCACACACTGGAAATGGGGACTTTTCAGGATTTCATTAATGGTGCCTGTAAATTTTCAGCTTGTCGTGAATTAATGCAAGAATCAATGTCTAATTTATTAGGGCTGTTATCGATCCTCAAGTTTCAAAGGATCGTTGCTAATCATTATCGATGCGAAAGAACCAATAATCTACTAACCTAAGTTTCATTCTGTTCCCGTTTTTTTATCAACAATCTATTGGACATGGAATTATTAACCAAGATATCAAAGGTTTTTTACCGTGTACTTCAAATATAATAATAAAATGGTAAAAAATTATTTCTCAGATAATAAATATCTTGTTTTACGTAAACAAATAATGCATAACATAAATATTGATTATGTTTCGTATTATTTATACTAATTACTACGCGAAATATATTATATTACTGAAGAAAAGCGTCTGTATTATTTTTTTCTTTTGCATGAGAATATCGATAATTAAGATACGATATCGCGGAAACGCGGAAGTAAATGCAGACTTCCAAAAACTCTGTCGAAGACCTGTTCAATAATTATCCCCGGTTACATCATCGGGGAATTCATTGCAGAGCAGTACATTTCACAGTAAGAACTGCAACAAGGCAACCAATTTCCTGTGACTCTGTGCAATGCAGTTTTTTCTCACATACACATTTACATTCGACAGACGTATCTTGACGCATTTTCATAATGAAAGATGATTGTATTCCACTTATTTATTTTTTTATTTGGTTCCCTGCTTGATTTATTCCAAATTGTAGTGTTTGACAGAAACTTAAGCATGTTGCCCTACATATAGGGCATATATGTAGGTAATTCCTAAGATACTCATAAGTATCTTAAGAAATAACATAGAAGATTTTGGTTGAACAGGGACGGCCAAGGGGCGGTTCAGTCAATCATGGCAAAGCAAAGAAAATATAATTTTAGTATACTAAGAATAATAACAAACTGCACACACTAATAAAGTCATAGAAAATAAGAATAGTATTCAATTTTATTGTGCTGGTGTCTTTAATAAAATAAGAAATAATACTTGAAAACTGTTTCATTTACGTCAAATATAAAGTTTATGATCTGAACCCGATGACCACCTTAGCAGTAAAAAAATATCGTCCACGAAATTAACGGCATTCACGACGTCATTACTTCAGCAAGTGGCACAAAATACTGTGGCAATATTCCAAGTGTATGTCGGACGTGGCGATCAACATTTAAATGATATAATTTTTATGAAATAAAACCTGAAGTTCTCTTCTTTGTAAAAGTTATTGAATTTTATTTATATCCTTTATAGTTTTGTTTTATTATTTATGTCTAAAACCATTATTAAATTATGCCATCGAACATCCTATAGATCACACGAGTTTAGTTAGGAATCAATTACAAGTAACCTTTGATAGTACATATTTTCAATTAAAAAGAAATCGAAGAAAAGGCCAACCGGCACTTTAATTTTTTTTATTTAACACTACTCCGTTCGTATGGACGACAGCATTACATGTATTTTTTAATAAAAGATCACATCTCATTTTGAGTCGCATTACTGCAAATGAACTTTGTTTATTTTTACACCTCTGAAGTTCACCCACAAAACTGCGTTGTATTTAAAAACCCTTATAGACATTGGTCCAGATTATGCTTTATTGTCTTGCTTAACCTGTTAACTGCGAAATTTAGTTTAAAGAGATCTCCACAGAATGCGGAATTAAAATCAAACAATGTTGAATTCGAACACACTACAAATGGTTCCATTTTAAATTTTATAAAAACCGATTTTAGGGATGGTGATGGTAGATTTAGGATTTTTTGAACGAACGGCATATGTTCGAAAGGGATTTTCTTTCGATGGAGCACCCGATATTAACTTTGGGTGATGTTTCCCGATGAGTTCTCAAACCCCCTATATAAAATACGCACCCGATTCATTGATAATATAAAGACGAAATATCATCAAATAGCAAGCAATGGTAATTTTACACAACGAGTACAAACGTCATCCATACCACAGTTAAGATACAGTCCGACGTGTATAAACGTGGAACGCACTTAACTATTTAAAACATTTTAACAATAATAATCGGTATGAAAAAGTGAAAAAGTATCCTTGGTTATTACCAATTCATACATAATAACAAGTTAAAAGAATGTGAATATATTAATACACTCTCTTTTTTCATACATATGCTCACATATTATTAAAATGCAATTGCCAACGAATCTTTTTTAAATAAGCTATAACTTAAGACACAATATGAATCCATAATTAGCTCCATAAGTATTTAATTGTATATATAATGTAATTGTACTTTAAATCAATTAGATGTGCGGTATCAATAAATGTATCCCACATATAAAAGTTTTTAAAATTTTCTCGTTTATATATTTTATTCATAAGGCTTTTTAAATTAATTAAATCGCTTAAAAATAGTTAGCTGTTTGACGAAAAAACTTAAAATGCCATTTTTTTACACTCTTGCAGAAACAGACTACTTTGAATATTTTACTGCGTTTATTGATTGAGTAAACTTGGGGGTCAACCTTAATAAATTAAAATATCACTTGACTTGTATATTGTATTATTTTGTCGTTTAAAAGAGAAAAAACAATTATTTTAATTGATAATTGGTTTACAATTACTGATTTCCTTATTATGTTACAATATATAATACTGTAACCGCATTGAATTATTTCCAGCCCATATTTTATATGTATAGGAAAAGTGATATAATGTCTTAAAATAGTCAAATTGTAATAATGTCCAGTATCAGCGTTACATATACTTTTAAATTAAACGACATAATATTATTTTTTGTTTCTTTTTACAATTGGAGAACTTAAGTATTTAACTATTTAACTCTCAATATCCGTGACATTTTAAATACCTACATTATTTTAAATTTTTACTTTTATGAAATATTGATTAAAAATGTCCTTAATATACACCAAAAATTATACAACAAAATATCTTACTAATTCAAATAGACATCATTGTCATTCCAATATGAACTGCACCCAAACCAACCTAATTTGGTCGCGTAATATTTACATGATTTCTTTGAAGTCCCATAAAACAATATTTTTGTATGAACGCTATAATACTTGAATGTTACTTACTGACATACATATTTTTGCAAACGCGAATTTTAGTTTTCTCAGGTAATTAAAAAGTCACAGTGTAGATAACAAAATAAATTTACGTTAAAGTTAATGCCTTTCAGGGTAATCCTCGAATGATTAGTCTGTGGCAATCTAATTGGCTCAGTAGCAAAGTTTTCGCTTTCTGAATCATTGATCGCAAGTTCAGTTCCCGCATAGGAATAAATATATGTATGTACATGTCGCCTACGGATATTTATTTATTCCGAATTGGAGTATCCCGTCCATCTGCCAAGACGAACCTGGTGAGTTAATTTCATTTCACTAGAAATGGGAAGACTCCGTGCCCAACAGTGGGACATTGTGGGCTGTATAAAATTGGTATTCTTAATATTATATGTTTAGCGTAAAATTATTAAACAACAAAATTTCACCTCTTTCCAGGTATAGTGCTGTATTTCTCTCTACCACGCCATGAATTCGGCCGCGTGCAGACCGTCCTGTTCCCCGTTTACTACGCGTTCAATGCCTGCGTCAGCCTGCTGGCACTGCTTGCCTACTTCAGAACGCAATGTCTCACTCAATTTGAACGCACGTCCTGGGTGCAGGTATGTTCACCTTCAAAGACTTCATGTAAGAATTATTCAACTTTGCCACAACGTTCTCAATAAGTGGCTCACTGGCCTTGTGTCAGTCATTGTTTGAATAAGAGGATTAGCGTACCGTTCGTAACCGGAAATAAACATCATTGCAAAATTGCAATAACAATCTCATATATTTTATATCGACAGGATGAATTAACTAGATAAGTAAATTCATCCTGTCGATATAAAAAACTCTTAATTTTAAAGTATGACTTATCAGTGTATAAAACTGAACGAGATAAGTTAATTCCATGTTTGAAGTTTTGAATTTTTCCAAAACATACTTAGAGAAAACTGTCAAGAAACTTCTATACTATGATGAGCTATTATTTAAAGTGGGTTGAAGTTCTAGATAAGAAAGCTCAGAAACCAGGCCTTATTAATCTATTGTTAATTAATTATAGTGAACAATTTTATTAAAAAAATTCACAACATCTTCTTCATTTGGACATAGACCTCCCACGAGTAATGAGGTTAGTCCCATAGTCATGACTGGCGAACGAGTCCCATAGTTATGAGTGATCAGCCATTTCACAACGGAATGCTGCTGGTATTTGTTGTGGCCGTGTGATTTATCGCTTTACTTGTGTTCTGTATGATGATACTACAATCAACCGATCTTTTAAGCCACAGAGCAAGTATTTATAAAGATTTCAAACCCTCATTTGTGGAAAGATGATGTAGACAGTTGAAGCGACAAGATGTGAACGCGCCCGTTTACAACCTTATAAAATTAATTACATATATTGTAAATAAAGAAAAATTTTATTCCACACATCTGAATCTGAATGTGTGAATTTCTCTGCATCGTTTTGTCCGTGAAATCAGCTGATTTAAGCGGTATTTCTAAACCGATACGAAATTGAAACCTTCAAAAAACAAGATTACACCTATCTTAAAGACCGGCAACATTTGTGAAATGTATGTGATGTTGCAGACGCTTGCTCATTTGCCTTCTTAACTCATAATAAAACATTTTTTTTCTATCCTTGAAACATTAGTAACAACACATTAATAATTTGACTCCGGCTCCCGTACTACAAACCTTCCATGGCCTTTCAACTTTTCCATCCATATTCACATTTGGATATACATATATCAATTATGTAAGCAATTAACAATATTCAATTAAAACCAGAAATGCGCAAAATGGCGCCAACACTTCACCTTGCTCTTTTTCTTTCATTCTGATAACAATCAGCTATAATTATTATCCCAGTGCCAAGTAAAACAAAATAACATCTATTAAGTATCTTAAAATGTCAGCTTGTGACGTTAAGTCAATAAAATGGTGGCTATTTTACCAAAACCTATGAAGTGTTGCCGACCTTTAAGGAAGTGTCATTATGGGAGTGGGTGAGAGTGGGTGGGAGTGGAATCCCTTCCACTTCCACCCCCGGAGGAGGGGGGGTTGGACCTCCGGAACGCGGTAGCTAAGCTACCACTCAGACACCGGTTTTCTTCAAGAGTGTGGTACTTCGCCGGGCGAACCACCCATTTATGCTACAGACAAATAACTTTATGTGAATGATTAAAATATTTTATTTTAAACTATACTTTTAGAAAATAGTATTCTTGCATGGAGCATTGTTGCACAATAAAAATAGATCCTCGTAAGACTTTAACAAAAATGTACTTATATTGCAAAATTAGAAGTAAATAGAAAACTAAGATATATAAAATACAGATATAATAATAAAATAAAACGACTACAAATAAAAGTTACCATACAAACTATCAGGATATTAAATAATTTTGTAACTTTTCTCTTTTACCGCAATTTTCACCGTAAGTAATCTGGTTCTCTATAAATTTAATCAATAATTGTATGCGTATAATTCATTCAATGCTTTTACAGTGTACACAAAGTTACACACAAAGTATTCTTTTTTAAAACTGCAACAGACAAGGTCCTTTAAGTCCGAATACTCAATAACAACTTTGTAAACATCTTCGTACATACCTACTTGATACTTTCAAATATGATTCGATTAGTGATTGATTATACCTAAAGAAAAGAAGTAAAGATATGTTCATCCTTGACACAAATTGGAAAATTTTGTGCAATGTCTGATTAAATTAAAATTATATAATGATACGGTCAAAACTTATAAATTGAATCAATTACGGCCATTATTAAACTTAAAAACAAACTATTTATTTATTTCATGTGAGAATAACAGCTTATTCCAAAATACATTATTATATAAGACAGTGGTATAACGATAAATACAGTTACTGCTCTCTTATAAGAATGTACTAACAATAACCTATTGGTATTGTTGTTGTTTGTAAGAGCAGCACGTTAAAAAATTAAACAGTGACAAAATTAAATCAATATAAAAGAGAAAACAAGAAAAACTCAGTAAAGACTTATCTTCAAATGTTAGCTTGGTATTTAAGCAAATTATTTATGTATACACGTGGACCCGTGTATGTGTATGCATGTGATTATGTGTCTGTGTGTGTGTGTGTGTGTTTTTGTGGACATTTGTAAGTGTGACGTAGATCGATAATTATTAAAAATAAGATATATTATTTATTTATAAATACTGTTTATTAATAATTTTGGACTTCCAAAATATTTTTTTAAAGTGCTGGCTGACAAATAAAATGCATTTAATTTGTGTAAATATTAATAAATACTATATAATAACTAGTGTGAAGTCTGGGAATACCAAGGAGTGTTGTTTTAAAATTATTTGAGTAAGAAACGCCTAACTGTGGGGACTTCACAAAACTTATATAGATAATATCTGCCGAAAAAGTACAAACTTTCAATATAGTTCTTTGAGTAACTTTCACTTTTTAAGGTAGTTTTTTTTAACTCTTCCCAGCAAGTTATGTATAAATTATAAAGTAAATAATATTTGTATTGTTACAGCTAGCGCTATTGTTAGCAGTATTCAGTATAGAAGCTTACGTTCGTCTGTGTCTAGTGCGGCCCATGCTGCGAGCTAAACATGTTAAGACTCAAATGGAAGAGGCGGCTGGAGGCGGGCAGGAGGTGAGACCATTATAACATGTATAACATATATATATGACATATATGTAAGACATGTATTGTCATGTTGTTAACAACTAAGTAGAATTTTGTAAATTGTCTGAATTAGGGAAATTAAGTAGTTCTCAAAAAACAATACTCTAACTTAAGTTATTATTTTATTCCAATTGTTTTAACGCACTTTTTCATTTCCTCAGCAATAGGGTATTATCATATATATAAATATACATGCCATTCCTAATAGTGACAAACGTACAACTAACTATATAAGTATAATAATACAAATGATAGGGTGTAGATTAAAAATATAACATTCCCATAAATCAACGCTTTTCACTCATATACCGTAAATAAAGGTATTGGAGTTGCGAATGCAAATAATAAACACAATCATACATTGACACATCTTCTGATTTAAAAAAAAAAACGCTGAAACCCAATATTTTTTCCAAAATTTAAATCGAACCCAAAACTCTTCTCCCTAAACCCCCCGGTATTATGGTCTCCAACTAAGTTGGTTTCAGTCTTTTCCGTCATTTTCATAAACAAAAAATATTTACTAGGCTAAAGTAGGTTCTTCAGTTTAAGTTAGTTGTAAAATTGTAGTTTTGTTGAATATGGAACATAAACAAACCTAACGAATGAAGCGACTAGTTTTCCGCAAATTATTTTCAGGTCCCTAAAAATCATATTATATATACCAGGTTAAATTAATATGTTCCTCATTACTGTATTTTATGTTGAATTCGGAATTTGATACCTTTCTTAGATTTATGAGCAAAGAAATATCCATATCGACCAAGACGCTTATAAATCCAAGTAACAATGTCGAAACTTCTTATTAAAACATTTTATTACATAACTATTTGTATTATTAGTCGCTATGTTATATTACTTCCTTACTATGTTTTTAAAACTAGAAAATGTGTCATTCCAATTAGTTTAGCTCCATGTTTAAAACAACTTATTTTATAAAAATATATCAAACATGTAATTTAAAAATGTAATTCATAGACAAGGCCGAGATGAGATGTTATGCCTGTGCATTCTATATAATAATTGCAAATATACCCCCAGACCGTGAGTAATCAGTTCGGCCTCGCGGGGCAACCAAAGCCACGGACAAGTATTCAAAGGGGACATTGAATTTAAAATACAAAGGTACTTATGGTCATGGCAATTTCCTAACTCGAGTTCAAGGAAATTATATTACGTCTCGCACATAACGCACATACACAATATTTTAGTTATTTGTTTGTAGATGAAGTAAAAAAATTTAGGAAAATGTATAAAAATTGTAAAAACATTGTAATTTAGTATTAAAAATTGAAACATCCTTAATTTTTAAGAGAGACCAATGCAGTGGACTACTGTATTGAAAAAGATGATGATGGATTATACAGGCTAAATGTATTTAACTATTAAATAAATTCCCTACAGATACAATAGGTATTTTAAATCACTCAATATCTGCACACAATTGTGTTCATTACACCAAAAATGGATTGAATTATGCGCGTAATTTGCAGGCGTCCATCATCTTTCTTACAGATATAGTTAAAATTTGATAATTGATAAGTATTGTAAACAGTTTTTCATTGGTTACAGGTCGGTCAATTACTGCTCGGTGAGCTCGCCCATTGTCCCCGCTATCTACGCGTGTTGAAAACATTCCGTGCTTATCATTCCTGCATAGCTATGGGCACCATGATATCACTAGGCTGTTCCTTTTACTCGACTATGATACTTGTAGATTCTATATGCATTTAGTTAAATAACCAAACGAGTTATGGCATCAGAATACGCTCTGAAAGCGAGAAAATGACAACACAAAACGTAAAAATGTTTTATACTTTGTATAGTCTGTTACGTGCGTGTTTTACATGCAGCATTAACAAATGGCAGGTGCCTTTTGTGGGCGAATAATATGACCAAACACGAAGCGAAATTTCTAAAACTCTACTTGCTATAATTTTACTTCATATCTTGTGGAAAAACGTTAAGAAAATTTTGTATATAAATTATATTTCACACGCGAATTTTAATGGAGTTAATTTGTAAAATTATCATTCAACTTTTTTATAATGTCATCGGAATCCATAAAAGCAATTGAAAAAGTTAATGCCAATATTTAATTTCCTCCTCCCAAATGTTTTGATATCATTTGTTCCATGTTTTTCGAACAAACGATATCAAAAATTGAACATTACAATATTTTGCGGTTAGTTCACACTCAACAGTGGAAGTGGAAGTGAAAGAAATTGATATGTATTACTAGTTCCGATTCAGTCTGTGAAGTCTGTGTATTGATTTTTTTTTGTTAATTAACTATTGAAGAACGCTTATAATGGTTTTAGATGACGCGCTGGTCGCGTGACGTATTTCTTTAAAAAACAGACACTTATTAGCTTAACACATATCTAATGTTAAAAAAATAACGTCATACTTTACGTATTACGTTGTTGTGCGTACAGAGATTTAAATTTTATTTTTAAGTTTTTAGTGTAAATAAAATTATTGATTAGAGAGACACGTATACACTTCTAATAAAAAATAAATTTTGATGCCAAATTGTACAAGTAAAAAATATTTTTTAGTCCTTATTCTTTCGTATAAAATTATAGTAACTTAGAGTCTTGCCAAAATAAATTTTTTCATACATTATTGACCAGCCATCACTGGCAAGAGTTGATTGCCCCCAAAATATCCTGCACGAAATGCCATAAAATTAAACATATTAGTAGTTTTTAAGTTTGTTGTTTTTCCAAGTTTGAAGTTATTCAATAATCATAAATGGTGTAATTTACGAGTATATTCACATTCAATTTTATAATGAAGCTATGTAAAACTGTAAATGCAAACTGCTAATTAAGTAATGCAAATTTATTTGTGAACTAAAAGAATAGAAAAATATGTTTGTATATTCATTTTTTTCAAATGTTTTATTACATTGATAATCAGCTACGATATTGATAATCACGTACGATTTTACGTGTTTAAAATTTTAAACACGGGATCAACAATTACCTTGATACTATAGGTATAACTACAAAATAATAATATGTAATGCAGTGTGTTATAATTTAATTGTACTATATCGTCGGCCTATTTATTATAATTCGTAACTCAAAAATATATTCTTTCTAACTTTTGTTACCATCTAACGGGTAATCTTAAAGCGTATTCGATGAAATAAATTGTATTTACCTCAAATATATAAATTAAGCATAATTTTATAAAAGTTTCTTAAACATTGAAACGAAATCAGTTTTTGTTGTTCCTGTAAAGTTTACTCATATGGGCTCAAGAATTCTAAGAATTAGGCCGACGATATGTTTGTAGTCATATTTAATCCCTATCTAATATTTTATACCGATGATCTGAATGTTATCGTGTAAGCTATCGTTATTTATTTGTGAGAGTGAGAAAAAGGATGAATTCACGTGTGAAAAAAATTAAAAAAATTATTGTTGTGTCCGTTTGTTTCTTTTATTTTAATTTAATATCCGATAATATCACAAACTTATATGATGTCGTAATATTGCATCATAATCATTGCAATTTTATAAGTTTTCTAGTGGTGTACTTTAGTAAAAAATCCTTGATGTAACTCAAACTTTTTATTTACTTTATTTATAACTCAATTTTTTTTTAAACACACTTAAGACATATCTTTGAAATTGAAATTCATAGTTTAATAAATCAACAGCATACAGCCATAAGAATTCACAGCAGAACATTGACGTCTCACAAAAAGTAAGGGATGTTGATGTATTCCTAACGCCTGACAGATGGAATCGCTGTTTGTTTTTAGTTATTAAGGAAGATGCTGTTTCCCGTTCTTTATGCGTGTGTTACGTAAAGAAATTGGTTATCCTTATCCTATTCGAGGAACCACACATTATAATTGAAGCTTTCTATGTACTTTTGATGGACAAAAAATTTGCTATCAACACAAAGACTCGTTTACTTTCTACACTTGAAAATAATATTAAAGAAATAAACTTTGATTTGCATAACCCAAAACACGTAAACTTTAAAATCTCTTTACCTAGGTATTTATTACGAATTCTAAAGCCAGAAGAGAGACGAAAAGTTATTGCAATTTCCACAGGGGTTATCACAATTTTATTTATTAAGATGCATTACCATAACACTGGCTTTGAATGTCGCTGACGAAGAAACCTTAAAAATATGTAAATATTTCATGCAATTATATATAATACTTACTTATGCAATTATATATAATATCATACTTAAAGTTTTTTTATTTACGATTACTTTCCAAAAAATGGGCTTTATTTTATTATTTGATTAGAATTAAATCGGAATTGGATTGTTAAATGCGTCATTTTCATCATACTAAACTCATGAAAACATTGCACTAAAAACTGTAGCCAAGGGAAATTAAAATATTATTTAATAAACTATATATTTATTCACACAGTTATACTTAGATAAGATCTTAGACACTGAGAATACGACACTAATCAGGTAGCACGCTTACTCGTTTGCTTCCTTATCCCACACAAAATACACAATAATGCTATACAAAAGAAAATAATTTTATCAAAATACCATGTTCTTTATAGAACAACCCTAACCAAATATTGGATTCTCATATAATTATTGATTATAAACATAAAAATGATTTGATTGATTGATTTCATGCATCAGAAGTAATCCAAAAATGTAGGCTGAACATTTTCCAATTCAAAAACGAAGGATACGATATCAATAATATATATAGGTAAAAAAACAAAAACGCTGAAAATAACGATCTGCATTGAGAAAAACAATAAAACATTAATAAAATAAAACACAGTCACAATTCTTCTTATTTATTAAGTAAATAATAGTTTCAGGAAGCGTATAACATGTATACTTTTATTCGACTTGATTTGATTTTAATTGCCTACACAGTATTGTAAATAAAAGTGTCGAACATGGGTTAAAAAGTATCGCTACGTAAAAGTATCGATATTTTTCTCGAATACCACAAGACAGAATCTACAAAATATTGCCATAGGCAAATTCAATTTTTTAAAAATCACTATGTCAAAAAAATGGTCTTACGTGTTTTTTTTCTATTTGTGTCAAAAAACATAATTTACAAAACACAATGAAATCTAATACATGTCCAGTTTGTTTCGCAAAGACCACGAATTCAAGCGGAAAACTAACAAATCTTGATAATCATGTTGTTAATAGGTAGGCCGAAAGAGCACGAAACGATGAAGTCTTCGCCGCGAAGTCATTTACATTTGAAAATGCTCTTAGATCAGTGTAAGACAGTATTAATATTGGCAAGTGTTGTGTGCACATTAGCAGTCGTAATATCTATTCACAAGTTGCTAAGTTATGAAGTGAAACTCATCAAACCTTTCTCTCCAGTACCAGCCGGATTGTACGGCAATTACCTAAAGCCTTTTGTAGATGAAACTCCTAGTCCTACACTCAAGTGTCAAAATAAAGCTCGTGATGCTGAAGCTGTTGTATCATTAAATGCTGCTTTGGAAATGAAAAAAAGTGGTAAAACAGATAAAGCGTTGAAACTCTTTCAACATGCCTTTGCTCTATCTCCTAAGCATGCAGATATACTAAATCACTACGGTGAGTTTTTAGAAGATACAAAAAATGACGTGGTTAAAGCAGATCGACTATATACATTAGCATTGTCAAATTTTCCTGAGCATACAGGTGCACTGACAAACAGACAACGTACAGCAAGTATAGTAGAAAACTTAGATAGAGAGATGTTACGAAAAATTGATGAAAAACGAGATGCTTTATTATCAATACCAGAAAGTAATGCAGCTCTTAGAAGAGCCAAAAAAGAGGCATACTTTCAGCACATATATCACACAGTTGGGATTGAAGGAAACACAATGACCTTGCAACAAACTCGAAGCATTTTAGAGACTAGAATAGCTGTTGCTGGGAAAAGTATTGATGAGCATAATGAGATTTTAGGTTTGGATTCTGCTATGAAATATATTAATTCAACTTTGCTCTATCGCATTAGAGATATCACTATGGGTGATATATTAGAAATACATAAAAGAGTGTTAGGTCATGTTGATCCTATTGAAGGTGGTCACTTCCGGAGAACACAAGTGTATGTTGGTGGCCATATACCACCAGGACCATCAGAAATACAACAGTTAATGATACAATTCCTTGAATGGTTAAATTCAGAAGATGCAATGGATTTGCATCCAGTTAGGTAAAAATTTATAATTTTTTAACTAAATTTCATAATTTTGATGAGAACATCATACTTAAGAATATGATGTCATTTTTTTAGTGTTAGTGGTAAAAACCATACTGTAAGACTTGTTTTAAATTTCTCTCTTTGACTCCTCTCTCTCATTCACTCTTTGGTTGCTTCTTGTTTATGAGTTATATTACTATTGTTACTATACATACATGAGAATGTTATTTAGTTTTAATTTACTTAATGTACTATGTAAAACACAAAAAATCTTTCCTTTTTTTAATGTTAAGCCATGATAACTAAACATATATACTGAAATAAAACCCTCAGGAGCCAATAAGCCTGTAAGGTCCATGTCAGTAAAAAATATTGTAGGTCAATCAGATTTAAATGGGCTACAATAGTATCCCCATATACAATAGTTGTAGCCCATTTACATCATAGCTAATTTTTCTTTTCTTTTCTTTTCTTTGATAGCAATTAGTTATAACTATTATGCCAGTGTCAAGTAAAATACAACAATATCCAATCTCTTGAAATGTAACAAGTTAGCTTATCATGTTACATCTTGATAAAATGGTGGCTATTTTACCAAAACTTTCTATGGGCTTTTTCAGTCAACTTAAAGAGTTACACACATTTATTTTTCATATCACTTCACTTATACACCTTAATCGAACTATATTGCATAAATGGCCACCACAATTAAACAACATAACTGATAATAATGTAAGATTATGAAAATGAAATAAAAACAACATCACTGATGTAAGTTGGTGGGAAAAGTCTAATAGCTCATTTAACTGAGTTATAAGATATCTAGCTTAGTTTTTAATTGAAAATGTAACAAACTGACAATGTATGACAGGTTTAACATGAAAAGAACTTGTAAAAATTTGTATATAATTTCAGTTTTACAACATTAAACAGTATCATCATGTTATATATGTGCAATAGGAATTCTTGTTCCCAGATGCTAGAAAGACAATACAGGCAAACTTATCCTTACACTGACTTGCTAAATTATTAAAAAAAAAACATGTTCAATTGTTTCAATATCAGGTAAGCAGGAAGTCAATCTAAAACTGAACAACAGCAAGTGATCAACAAGACAAATATATATATATATATTGACTAAATAATTCTTTATAAAATTTAAAAAGGTATATTAAAGCCATGTATCACTAAAGCTTTAGAGGAATATTATTATAAGATGACCTTACATACTGGTAGTTACTTTAAACCCGATAAATATAGCTTGATAAATAAAATCGAAAATATTTGATTTTAATCTTCAAATCGTCATATTAAATGACTATGAATTGGGAATGCACACAGGTCCCTTAAATGCAATTGATGAGGATGATACTCCACTAATTTAATTATTATATATTTATTTATATATGTAAGTGGTAAAATTTATTCTATTTTTCTGTCCAAGTTAATATATTTTTCAAAATTATTAAAAAAATAAAAGCTACCTTGATTGTGAAATGTATATATTTTATTTATCTTATATAAATTATGATAGGTAAATAATCAAATACCAGTACCTACACAAGGATTGCTAAGTTTATATCTGTTTGATAATTATATTAATAATTTCATACCCAGATATGTATTTTAAAGGCATTCACACACACAGTCCATTATTTCATTATAGAATCAAACATTACATAATTTTTATTGGACTTTCTTATAAAAATAATAATTATTTCCACACTTCTTTTATTTACTTCCAGATATGCAGCCCTTGCACACTATAAATTGGTGCACATTCATCCATTTATTGATGGCAATGGACGAACGTCCAGACTTCTCATGAACCTGCTGCTAATGCAGGCAGGATACCCACCAGTTATTATAGCTAAACAACACAGGCATCTTTACTACCAACATTTACAAGTAGCTAATGAAGGAGATGTACGGCCATTCGTAAGGTTAGTCCTTTTATTAATTTTAGTGCCATGAACTGTTTGTCTGTTGACATGGGCTGTTTAACATGTTTAGTGCCACATTGGCTGTGTTACTCTGCATGCTATACAAATATTAATACCAACAATAACACTGTTCTGGTTTCATGACGAGGATCCGACTAATAACCATATACTTTTTACTTTTTTCATGTAAATATGATTATTGTGTTGAGGTAAAAATGGTGAAACTTATTATTATGGTTTTAATAGATGTATTGTTTTTAATATAAAATATTAAAATACAAATGTACAGATTCCCTTTAATTACACTTTGGTTTTTCAGGTTTATTGCACAATGCACAGAGCGGACATTAAATTTGTACTTATGGGCAACAAGTGAATACAGCCACATGGTGCCTGCCATTGGTGATCCCCATATCCTCACAGAAGATGACTTTGAAGACGACATGCTATGACAAATGAAATGACTGATTGGTTGTTGATTTGCAATTAGCATCCAATGATTTTTATGTTCCTGTCCTTCATTTCTCCCTTCATGCAAATACTAGAAGAGCCAGAAATAGCATTTTTTAAAATATGAGTAAATTATGTTTTAATTTAAATTGAAATAGTTATTTTTATAAAGTTCAACACCAATAGCATCGTTTTACGATATTTACAGTATTATTTTATAATAAAAATAAAGTTGTATTTATTTTTTCATTTAAATTCTCCTACAAAATGGATTAAAAACTAATTTTTTCAGGAATGAAACCATCTGAAAATGAAAAGTTAAATTATATCTGCAAACAGTTCCATGTACTTGCCACTATGAATTAATATTGGGAAAAATATAATTTGTTTTTAAATATGGCACAAAGATATAAGTTCCCATAAAGATGGACTTTTAACTTGTATCAAGCTGTCAGTCTGTATCGTGTTGCTTACTGACTCGAGTGTCAGACTCTAAATTGTTTGTAAATTTGTAACAATTTGTAACATATTTCTCATTGGGGATCAACATGTAATCACCGCTATTAACGATTGTCCCTGATTCTTATTCGTTCGCATTATTTATTCAATTTAATTTGAGCACAAAATATTGGTGTATATAATTTAACCTTTGTGTGTTTTAGTTTTGTATCAAATTTATTATAACAGTTATTTCTTCTTATTGTTTTCAGTAGTCCTACCATTACAATTTAGAGTAAAGATTATTATGATTCTGTTGCGACTATTAAATAGTTCAAGGTAACTATTTTATTTATGCATCAAATGTATTATGAGTAGTCTTAAGCCGACAGGGCTTTAAATTGTTTATTTTTATATTAATTAATTTAAGGTATTGTTATGTTTAATTTGTATTATTATCTGTGTACTGCCCATAAGTATTCTTGATGTCTGGTGACAAAACATATACTTAAAGAACTAAATATATTTTTTTTATTTTCTGTGTTTATAATACACATTCTGATGTTATTAGGACCAACAAATGAGCTTATAAAATGAAGAATAAATAATTACATTTCTTACACGAAACAAGACCATAAACTTTACTATTTTGAGACTAACAAATATATATTTATATATTATTTATTCTTACCTAAATAATTTCGTAAAAAAATTACTATTGAATCAAAATATTTTGTGTAGAAGTGCGAAATTAGTCAGTCGAAAGTTCTAACAACTTTAGTTGAGGATAAAATTTAAAGAAAATACTATAATAAAAAATATTTAAATATTAAATATTAACTATTTACACAATATTAACTATCGATGTGAAAATTTTGGCAACATAGAGGTAATAGACTAATATTTCCATTACACATTATTAATTACAGACCTGTAATTAGAGTCTTACCTTAATATGTTAGTGTATTAAATAATATTTAAAAAAAATTAATGTGGGCAAAATGTTGATTCATGTGTATATTTTATTATACCAAAGATAAAATTGAAATTTATTAGATTAAGTACATATTGTTGTTACTTGTTAAATATTTATTTACGTTGTCTTGCCGCATTGTACATTAGAATATAACATTTTATCGTTAAGCAACAACTTTGTTATCCTTAATTTTAAAGTTATAACTTAAACTCGCTTTAACAATAATTTGTGTTGTTTTGTTTTATTTTGTAAATAGTAATCACATCCTTTACAGTTTACTGTCTTGACAATGTTATATCCGTCACTTATTTTGCATTATTTTATTAATCTCATTAATATTTTGTATACTTTCAATCAAGATAGAATGCACATAGCAAATTATTGCTCCATTTACACAATATAAGTATGTTTCAATACAGAAATAATGCTGGTATCATAGTTCTGACTTATCACAATGGAAAGAACTAATTAATAATTCTCATATAGCGTAGCCCCTGCAAGGTCGGAACGCGGATCCTCGTTAAAACGACTTATCGCGATTTTTTCTTATTTTTCTTTAGCCTTTATAGGGCAAACAAATAGACCAAAAGTCACTTGAATACATGTCTACGTCCTTAATGTTTCCTTCCAATCGAAACAAACCATTCGTTTTCAATCGAAACTTTTGATAACAACATGCGAAACATTCAGTTGTTTTCTCATCATGTTTTATGGCAGGCATGATTACCACACCTAAAAATTTTTATTTTGCGTCATTAAATATTATTGTGAAATAATCAATGTCAAAAGTTTACATCGATCGTAACACTTTACTGTCCGTACATCTCGTATAACTTTATTCGCTTGGCGCCGGCAGCGCTAATTCGAATTACTTGGTTTGTCGGCCTTTCTTGACAATATCGGGATATTATAAATTGTTAAGTTTTACTAATCTCATCGTTAGTTCTCTACCCTGTTCCTCTAATTTTATAAAATTTCGAAGATATACATACGTAAATAAATACAAAATGTGTTTTTTATGGCATAGGAAGGCAAACGAGCAGGCGTGTCACCTGATGAAAAGCAACCAACGCCGCCCATAGACATCCGCAATGCCATAGGCAGTGCGGAAGCGTTGCCGACCTTAAAGGAAATTATAAAAGTGGGACTGGGAAGGGGAGGGTGTTGGGCCTCCGGAACTCTGACCGCTCAACGTACGAAGGGCGGTAGACAAGCTACCAAGGTACTCAGACGCCGGTTTTCTGGGGGAGTGTGGTACTACCCCGGCCGGGCCGACCCATTCATGCAGACAATATAATAGCATGCATGCATACAGACAAATAATATGCCATTCTTGATAAAGTATTCGTCTGCAGCGTGGCTCTAGCACTAGAAATCTACATATCTATAAAACTAGTTTGTTTTATATATTTGTTTATTTACATTTTCTTTGGTAAAAGTAATTCTGTTTCATATGGTATGCAGCAAAACACTCTCCAAGATGTAACGCAACTGCACAAAACTTGAACGTTAAGTTCTTCTTATTTGTTTTTATCTGGAAATTTTAATGTGAAAGATGAGGTTCGCTCTGGACGCCATGTCACAGATAAAATCAGTGCCATCTTTGAGAAAGTAGAGCAAAATCGACATATTAGTAGCTACTACATTGCTGAAGAACTGGATGTTGATCATAAAACAGTTTTACGTCATTTACGAAAGTCTGGGTACAAGAAAAAACTTGACATTTGGGTACCACATGATCTCACTAAGAGAAATCATGACAACGCCACACCACACTCGTCTATAGCCACGCAGCAAAAATTGAGAGAGCTTGGCTGGGATGTGTTGATGCATCCTCCGTGTAGCCCTGACCTTGCTCCCTCAGATTTCCACCTGTTTCGGTCATTGCAGAACTCTTTAGGAAGCATAAAGCTAACCTCAAAAGAACACTGAACACTACCTGTCAGATTTTTTTAATCAAAAATCTCAAAATTTCTACAGGAGTGCCATGATGCACTACCCACAAGATGGTAACAAGTCATCGATCAAAACGGCACATACATATTATAAATAAACATAAAATTATACCTAAAAAAAACATTTTCCTTTGTATGAACAATACGAAAATACTTTTGCCCCGACCTAATATAATAATCTGCATCTGCTCATTTCTCTTAAAGTAGAAGTTTAATGGATAATGAACCTTTTTTTTCACTGCCCATATATGTCCAACTGCTGGGTACGGGCCGACCTTATTCCGGAGGCAGGACATTAACTCACCACGCTTGTCGGATTAGCGGGATATGCAGAATAAATATCTGTAAGCCATACCTATATATGTATATTTACCCTAACGTAAAGATCGCACCCACAACCATTAACCTCGCACTGAGCAAATAAGTCCTCGGTCATTAAAATTATATTACGGATATGTTTTGAATTTGTATCAAAAGCTTTTAATAAATTATCCATTTGGGGAAAAATTTACTCAATTACTTATAATTATTTGTTAAGTGATGCCAATATAAACATCAGTCTACTAAATTACTGGGTTAGTACAATATCAAATCAGACAGTAAAATATCAATTAATATACATATATCGCATAAATATCTAATGATATATATTAGGTGTACAAATAAGTTTCCGCGGTTTGTCAAAAGATGGCCCCACCAGAAGGTTATGGAGAAATTGTCAGATGTAAAACGTAATATCCCAAGTTTAGTCATCTGGCAACACCATAACCTTAAAGTACTAGTGATTCCGTATCAGCATCACGTAATTTTTTTCGTGCAAAAATGTCAAGTTTTATTCCGAATAAGCATCATTTGCGGGAACTTTTGATTTACTTCTTTAATGTGAAAAAATCTGCAGCTGAGGCGCATCGATTGCTTCTAGAAGCATATGGTGAAGCTGCTTTAAGTGAGAGAAGTTGTCAGGAATGGTTTCAAAAGTTTAAGAACGGTGAGTTTGACGTTAAAGACAAAGAACGCAGTGGAAGGCCGAAAGTGTACGAAGACATGGAATTAGAAGTACTATTGGAGGAAGATTCGTCCCAAACGCAAAAAGAACTTGCACTTACTCTACAAGTGACTCAACAAGCAATTTCACATCGTTTAAAATCGTTAGGAATGATTCAAAAACAAGGAAATTGGGTTCCATATGAACTAAAGCCGAGAGACGTTGAACGCCGATTATGCATGAGTGAAATGCTGCTTGCCAGGAATAAAAAAAAGAGTTTTTTGCATCGTATAGTCACTGGTGACGAAAAATGGATTCACTACGATAATCCAAAGAAGAGAAAGTCATGGGTTAAGCCCGGCGAACCATCAACATCGACAGCTAAGCCGAATATTCATGGAAAAAAACTCATGCTGTGTATTTGGTGGGATCAGCTTGGTGTCGTGTATTAAGAATTGCTGAAACCAAGCGAAACCATTACTGGAGCTCTCTACCGAACACAATTGATGAGATTGAGTCGGGCACTTAAGGAAAAACGCGCCCATTACTACTCCAGACACGACAAAATTATTCTTTTACACGATAATGCTCGTCCACATGTTGCGGCGCCGGTAAAAACATACTTGGAAACACTCAACTGGGAAGTTTTACCCCACCCGCCGTATTCACCAGACTTAGCCCCTTCTGATTATCACCTGTTCCGGTCGATGGCACATGGTCTGTCTGAGCAGCGCTTCACATCATATGAAGACACCAAAAATTGGGTAGATTTGTGGATAGCGTCAAAAGATGAAGAGTTTTTTCGACGGGGTATCCGAATGTTGCCAGAAAGATGGGGAAAAGTAGTGGCAAATGATGGAAAATACTTTGAATAAAACGTAATGTACTTTTCCTTTACAATAAATTCCTAATTTTTTATAAAAAACTGCGGAAACTTATTTGTACACCTAATAGATATAGTGAACGATGGATAACCTTTATAGCAGTTAACTGTGTATGTCAACAGTAGCTATAATATTATTTTATTAAGTGTATAGATAGATAATGAGGCACCTAAAATGCATATAAAGGTATATAATTCAAACACTATTATTCGTACTTGCGAATTTATGAATAATAGTGTTCGCATTATATACGTTTTTGTATATTCGATACTACATTGCAAATAGTATAACCGAATCGTCGTCGTAGTATTTAAGCTACTCAGAAAAAATAAAACAAGATATCCATTTCGATTAATTTAATAATAATGTGCGATGTTAAAATATGTTTATTATAATAAAGCATTTCAACTAGGACTCATTCGTCGTTTCTTCATCATTACTAGTCCATTTAACACAATACATCTGTACAAAACTTAATGCATTCCAAGGCAAAACTGAGTTTTCTCTGTGTTACAATCAATAAAATATACATTGTACGTGTAAGAGCAACATTTCACAGTATGCAGTCCCTCTGATACAGAGGACCGTTTTGTTTTATTTAATTAACAAGCACTATCTAATTCACTTCGTAAGCAATTCCACCCTAAATAGTCTTACCACATAAGCGTTGTTACGTTCAGACATCAACTCCTTGATATAATAATATAATAAGGCAAATAACTGCTAACATACGTACTTTCCCCTTGCTCTTATCGTTTAATTTCGAACAAACACTATTAATGACTAAAGCACAAATTTTAAGTACGGAGTTGACTTCTGACACTTCTCACTCATATTTAACACCCTTGTACGATACTGGTATAAGCATTCTAAGGCCACCTATAAGCGATGATAGCAATACACGCATTTTGTCGACATACATATTTCGAAAATTATTTAAGACTTAAACGCGCATGTCTTTTTTAGGACGTGAATTTAAAACAACCGAAATTACTAATGGATTTTTCATGTACATAATATGTTTATATCTTTAGCAAAAAGTAATGAATAAAATATATACACGTACATATGCGTCTTGAAAATGGCACGCGCGCTTAATATATGCCTAACGCGACTAAAAACATACTACACAATGCCGCGTTAGGTTGTAAAGTAAGAAGCGAAATTACATTTCCCTAGCACCAGTGTGGAATAATACAAGATCTGAGTTTTTTTATAAGCAATATATATTGTATGAACCCCAATGTTAAATACGATTCAAAACCACATGGAGTTTTAACATTATTACTAATAGGAATTTTAGTTCGTTAAACTACAACTTCATTGGTTGAATTTCGCTATTAAATGTAAAACAAATGATGGTTATTAGTTCTTCACATTTACATTAAAATAAACTTCCTTTGTTCATAAAAAAATATCATTTAAGTCTTGGTTTGTAATGTTTGCTGTCTATTTAAGGTATTCCTATTATTAAACAGTAGTTTATTTCACAAGTGATTTTATATTAAACAGAGAATATCGAATCGTATTATAAAGTTATTAGGTAAATTCCAAAAAAACGCTTCAAGTTATTTTTGAATATGTATTAAAACGTACACATTTACCTGGCAATATCACAAATAATTAAAACAAAGGAAAAATTACTACACAATTAAACTAGCCTTCTTTTTTATCCATCATCGGGTGATACATAAACTACGAATAAATATACATTCGAGTTATCGTAATCTCGTACAATGTCAATGGTTTCGCAATCGTAGTCGTACAAATAAATTAAGCCATCTCGATTGGTTTTAAAATGTTTAATCAATAAACTAAATATAATAGAGAGTGGTTCATACTAAACACAAACATTATTTTAACAAGTTTCTATAAGACTTGAATTTTTCTTGGATCCATTCCAAGTTGGTATAAGGTTCTCTGCTCACAGAATAAGTTGAAACTGGCATACAAACAATACTACTAAAATTATAACTTGCAAATATACAAGATTGCTTCACGGCTTTTTGTCGGACGGTAGTTTTATTTTTTATATTTTTATTTAATTTTTTTTATTTTTAATATAAATACACCTTATAGTAGAAGAAATCGTGGCAATAAAATTGTAAATGAACTAGAATCAAAAATAGTATTTAGGTAATTTAATATGTAAATAAAATTAAGTCACATCAATCAATCAATAGATATGAGATTATTCATAGACCAAGTGTGTATGAATAATTTAAATTTCAGAAACGAATTAAGCAAATTAATGGATATTGACGTGACATCTAAAATTGCATAAGCAGAGGAACGGAAAGTGATGAAAAATGTATATTGTAAATGAACTAGAATGAATCAAAAATAATATTTACGTAATTTAAAATTTATGTAAGTAAAACCAAAAGTCACATCAATCAAAAAAGAGATATGAGATTTTTCATACACCAAATGTGTATGAATTATCTAAATTTCTGAAAAAAATTATGTAAAATGGCTGGATATTGATATGACATCTAACACGTAATCATACGAACGGAAAGTGATGAAAATTGTATATATCTGATAGTGTCTTCCCCCCCAGATCACATATTCAAATTCCATTTGAATATGCGATCCATTCCAACCTGATCATCACAAGCTTGCGACGGTCAACTAGTATACATGGGCCTCCCAATTAGTCGTGTAATCGCACTTCATTGTTGGATATAATAACTGTTTTGTCTATAAAACATCACGAATGTAACAATTAGTATATGTAAATCGAGAGTGTTAATACCATTTGTCAAGTGGCCGGTCTTTTACTTAGGACGAGCATTTGGAGGGAGCTAACATTTGGTTTGATTTTATTAAACAACTTTTTGTATGGCCGAAAATGGTATTCAACAAAGGTGCAATCCTTATATTTTATCGTTAGAGACAAAATCAGTATAAAACTATATATAAAGTATAACTTTACTTGTTACGTTACGTGATTATGTCCAAAGAATATTTGAATTATTAAAAACAGGAAAGCAATGGCGTATTTCATATTAATATTACGAATGGCCGAAATGAAAAAGACTAAATTATATAAAAGCTTATTGCAGTTTATAGATGTAAATGATTAAATTTTAATCCATTTTGTTTGGTACACATAATCTAAACAACGACAATACAAATAGGGATTAGATATTGGGATGTATAAGTTGTTAAATTATTATTATATATAATTTATTCTGCAACACAATGACAATTGACATGCAAGTATATACTTCAAAGTTTCATATATCAAATATAATTATAACAACAGTAACAAGCGACTTACAATGCAAAGAATGTCACAACAGCTCAACTTTCCAGGCAAATTTATAGTCAAGTAAATATACGGGTCATAAACAGCGCAGCTCACAGCGTTACGAGTATTATTAAGCTTCAACTGGTATAACACAAATAAAAACATTTTACCCACAAGAATACATCATTGAGAAATCACTAGTTCACTGCACATTGATTCCTTTCGTACGCGTATTTGATTTGACGCATTACCTAATTTTCAATTTATTTTTAATACAAAATATCAACATTTCAAAAAAGGTGTGTTAAACGCAATGATATTATGAAATAAGGACGATACACAAAATTTGAATAATACATTAAACAAATAATGATCTAATATATAAATTACGACTGGATTTATAATTTATACATTATGACATGATTCCACTAAATCTATTTGACCTCACATTTTTGTTTTTATCTATAAAGAAATATAAGTAAACATAATCATCTTGGTTCATTTCCTTATGAAAAATGATTTTTAATCGATTAAACAACATTTTCAATCGATTTTAACATGAGAAATTACAAGTAACGTATAGATTTATTGAATAAATCTATTTTTTATTGCCGTCTTGCATTTATTTCTATGTTTATATGCTTCACATACTTTAAGATAAACAGTCTTTTGTTTTTCAACAAAATGGCCTCATTTGTTATTAACAATGAAATTATTTATTTACTAAGCATTAAACTAATGTCAAGTTAGGAGAATATTCTGAATCCTTTCAAATTGTAAGATCTTCAGGAAACAAATAATACAAGTTGCTTAAATCTCCGTGTTCCAACCTTTTATGTACATTTTTCATATTGAACATACAGATCGTCATCTAGTTAATGTCAATACAAGGCAATTAGCATACGTAGGCCAGCTACATTTTAACTGCACTTGAGATAAATTGAAAATATTCTTAGTGCGGGTTTCAAGCTGATGCTGAAAAGCCTTCCTATAGAATGCATTAAAGACTAATCTGTATAATATTAAATCACGTGTTAAAATTTATAAATAAATACCGAGTTATGATTACAAACTAAATCATAACTCTATTCTATGTCAGACACACAGAGATTCAAGTAACGTTTATCAAAATTAAGGCTAATAGAAAAAGAAGAATATTTTTATTTCCGTAAGTAATAACATACATTCTGTTAATTAATTCGAAGCTATTAATGAAAGCCATGGGATAACCAAAATCGATAAAAGGGGTAAAAATTCACACATGCACACTCCTATTAAATTAAATCACCAAGGCAATAACTAAATCTAAATTTATAGACTCAGCATCAGGCTGGTACCTGCCCTTAATGAGGAAAATGTGAGACTTAAATCCAATAATAAATATTAACAAATTAAAACATAATAGGTTTTTCATCTTCTTCGTTTACCTCTTTCACTTTTAATTTATTGTGATTTCTTTTGTTTAATGTAACATATAATTTTAAGCCTCTTTCTCTAACAACGGCATTTATTTTCAAAGATTGATAACATTAAGTAGACGGCGGACATTTCTCCTCCCTCTTTAAGTTTACTGTTTCCAAAGTATTACCAGGCTCGTTAAAAATTTCCCCACAAGGCAAAATTTAAGCTTCGCAATTCCCATGGCTGTTAACTCCGCGAACAAACAACATTGCCAACTTTTATAAAAGATCGTAAACAGAAGCTCAAGGCTAAGGGCGTATCTAGTGCCGCGGCTGGATGTGGCGTGAGATGCGCTCCTCTTGCTGCATCTTGGTGCGGAACTCTGCCACTAGATCCCGGGACTGGGCTAATACTGCCAGCTTCTCGTTCAGTAGCTCCTCCCATTGCGTAGCGTAAGCTAAAAACAAAGAAAGTTTACTTTTCAATATAATAATAATATAATTAAAGGCACACAGGCCTTTATTAGGTAGTTCTATTGTTTAGGTAGACGTGGATTAATCGGGCGAATGAATAAGAACTACAATAATCCATTCAACTATGATCCGAAATAAGTAAAGGACAGTTCAATTAAGTTTCACGAGAACAGACACTCTACCGAACATGTAATGCCATCGCGATTTAAACCGATTTCCACTACCACTACTACATTTATCTTCCGAAACTCTAATGGCGTCTCGTCTTCCATCCGTCGCTTGTCGCGCACTAGCGCCCGGAGTTGCGCCAGAGTGGGGAACCCGAACCGATGTTTCTTGCCACTAAAATAATCGAAGCGCCGTCATTTTTATTAATATATTTCAGATAACTCGGGTCCATTTGTCAGAAACAATTTACTTAAACACGCGATTACCACCTTTTTCTCGCATTGCAAAACTTCCTGAGTGATAAGAAATTGCGATCAAGAGAAGATTGTGAAAATAAATTACAAGAGTTTTTCGCCAATAAGGACTTCTATGAGAGAGGCATTAAGAAGCAAAACGGTGCATATTTATCCCAAATAGGACAATCCGAAACATCTTAAATTAAGTTTTGAATTTCACGTAAAAATAATGGATTTTTTTCCGCAACCTAATACATATCTGTGGAACCATATTAAAAAATTTGCTCACTACATAAAAATACACTAAAATAAAAGTAAGTGGGTTACTGCTTTTATATAAGCAAGGCGGAATTATCATATGCATATAAATTACCTTACATTAATACAACACCCGAACCGAATAATTATAGTTTTCTTATTTCAATCTTAATCTTAATAAAATAGTTCTAAGAGACTGCGATAAATCTTAAATGGTAAGAATAAAATTGTTAATAAAAGTGATGGTAATTTCATACATTCTTCTCACGTACGTAGCCTCATAGACACCATATGTAAATGTTTTTAGATCTCAGATCAGATAACAATTTTGATTATTTGTCTATAAAATTGATTTGAATTATATTTATATTGAAAAATATATAATTAATATATATTTTGATTATCAAAATAAAAATATTTATTATTTTAGTTATCAAAATATAGTTCATAACTATATTTTGATTACTAAAAAAATAAATATTTGTAATTAGTTAATGCAAGAACAGTCATGAAACCAGACTCAATGCGGTGGAAATAAGAGCATCAAGAAGAATGTGTGGGGGAAATGAATGATAGAATAAGAAATGAAGATATAAGAGAGCGATGTGGAGTAAAAGTGGAAAGTGATGAATGTAGAGGAAGCAAGGAAAGTATACCGAGACCGTAGCAGATGAAGATCTGTGATCTCTGCCTACCCCTGCGGGAAACAGGCGTAACGATATGTAAATATGTAATTCAAAATCAAAGTATATAGGTTATTTGAGAACATGTTCGTTAACTGAATCAAAGGACATGCGTCATTTTTATATTTTGCTGTAGAGCTAAAGCTTGGCGACAGTTATAACGCTCTGTTGCAAAGGCTTAGTGACTCGTGATTCCTCAAGATTGAAAATGGCGGTAAATATTTACAATCGCCGCTTTTTGCTCAAATTTTTTCTGACAATTATTATATTAGGTGTACAAATAAGTTTCCGCGGTTTGTCAAAAGATGGCCCCACCAGAAGGTTATGGAGAAATTGTCAGATGTAAAACGTAATATCCCAAGTTTAGTCATCTGGCAACACCATAACCTTAAAGTACTAGTGATTCCGTATCAGCATCACGTAATTTTTTTCGTGCAAAAATGTCAAGTTTTATTCCGAATAAGCATCATTTGCGGGAACTTTTGATTTACTTCTTTAATGTGAAAAAATCTGCAGCTGAGGCGCATCGATTGCTTCTAGAAGCATATGGTGAAGCTGCTTTAAGTGAGAGAAGTTGTCAGGAATGGTTTCAAAAGTTTAAGAACGGTGAGTTTGACGTTAAAGACAAAGAACGCAGTGGAAGGCCGAAAGTGTACGAAGACATGGAATTAGAAGTACTATTGGAGGAAGATTCGTCCCAAACGCAAAAAGAACTTGCACTTACTCTACAAGTGACTCAACAAGCAATTTCACATCGTTTAAAATCGTTAGGAATGATTCAAAAACAAGGAAATTGGGTTCCATATGAACTAAAGCCGAGAGACGTTGAACGCCGATTATGCATGAGTGAAATGCTGCTTGCCAGGAATAAAAAAAGAGTTTTTTGCATCGTATAGTCACTGGTGACGAAAAATGGATTCACTACGATAATCCAAAGAAGAGAAAGTCATGGGTTAAGCCCGGCGAACCATCAACATCGACAGCTAAGCCGAATATTCATGGAAAAACTCATGCTGTGTATTTGGTGGGATCAGCTTGGTGTCGTGTATTATGAATTGCTGAAACCAAGCGAAACCATTACTGGAGCTCTCTACCGAACACAATTGATGAGATTGAGTCGGGCACTTAAGGAAAAACGCGCCCATTACTACTCCAGACACGACAAAATTATTCTTTTACACGATAATGCTCGTCCACATGTTGCGGCGCCGGTAAAAACATACTTGGAAACACTCAACTGGGAAGTTTTACCCCACCCGCCGTATTCACCAGACTTAGCCCCTTCTGATTATCACCTGTTCCGGTCGATGGCACATGGTCTGTCTGAGCAGCGCTTCACATCATATGAAGACACCAAAAATTGGGTAGATTTGTGGATAGCGTCAAAAGATGAAGAGTTTTTTCGACGGGGTATCCGAATGTTGCCAGAAAGATGGGGAAAAGTAGTGGCAAATGATGGAAAATACTTTGAATAAAACGTAATGTACTTTTCCTTTACAATAAATTCCTAATTTTTTATAAAAAACCGCGGAAACTTATTTGTACACCTAATACTATTGTTAAAAAAGGTATCCCATACAATATTAAGGGAAGACTGCTAATCCCATAAAACCCCATTAGCTACAAATATGAAAATCACGTGTTATCATTGATAATCGTAGCTTGTGAGTAGTCGTCTCCAGTGATTAGTCACTTTACAGACCGCTTAGACCTACCTACCTCGAGTCCTATCACTCATTGTTCTTTTACACTTCTTTTGTCCTATTTTCATATTCGAAGACTTCCCCCTCCTGAATATTGCATGAAATAATCATTCATTATAGGTAAAAAATATTTCATAAAAATTTTTCACATAAGCCGCGATTGTAAATATTTACCCAAATGACTTATGAAAGCGAGCTACACAGCATTGGCGAAAGCTACATTTATAGGCAGACCTAGTTTCCAGCGCGCATGACTGCCGCCAATGCCAGGGCTGACGGCCCGCGATCGCTTGCTGCGTCCATGCCAGTGCGACAGCCCTATGCGCCAAAACACATGCAGTGCACACAAATACACAACTTATTTACAATGCAGACTCGTAACCAGAATATTTAAAAAAAATGATAATCGGATTGAAATATGTAAGATATTGAAATGTTGTTTTTTTATTAAAAGTGTCTTTTTTATTCATTAATGTTTACTGAAACACTGCCGTTCAACCAACAATCAGCAGATTGGCAGATAAGCAAGAGACGATTTCTTTAACACGTTGAATGCCTACGGCACTGGTGACGGCACATATATATATATATATATATATATATATATATATATATATATATATATATATATATATATATATATATATATATATGTGTGTGTGTGTGTGTGTATATATTTTTATATATATTTTATATAAAGCGAACAGCGAAGTAATCTGAAATTGTACTGCCGGCACCAAGCGAAGACATTTTTACGAGACGTGCGGACGGCAAAGTGTTAAGAAGATGTCATCTAAATCAAAACTACGATATAGTAGTGGTCTGAAACTACGAGTCTGTTAAACATGCTACGCAATGCAATGAATCAAATCATAAAACTTTAAAAAAATGTAAACTAAAATGCATCACTTCTCGAAAAATAATATTTATTTCAAATGAAAATAGTTTTATCTCATTTAGATATTTCAATAAAGTAGTAGTGTACAGTAAATAGATAATAGTCTTGCAAATATTTGCAAAAGACATTCTATTACTACAAAAAGCATGCAATATAACGTAAGTGCACCATCTGGTGCACTTACGTTATAAAACCTTATAATAATATTATGAGTTTCAACGTAAAAATGCGTCTTTAGTGAAAGATGCCTGTAATAAACTCTCAGTCACATTCTTCCTTTATGAAAAACACACCATTATATTATATCTAGCTACACATACATTTTCAAGGCATGTGTTTTTGAAGCAAACTATCTTTTTGACTAAAACATAAACAAGACATAATTGATAAATTATTTCAATAATGTTTAACAATACTCGCACACGCAAAAACAGAATATGAAAACTAAAAAAAATATCATATGGTGTTGTTTTTAACTTAAAATAAAGCCACACCATTTCTTAACGTGAGTGTTGTACGAAGCGACTATGAGGGAAATACGCCCGCTAAATGTGCGAATTATGGCAACACCTCTCAATTATGAAGCAGACAAATATCCAGCAGTGAATAATACAACTGTATTGTTTGACTGACATGGTGCATACTTATCGAAAATATTAAGGCTACCATTTGAGACAGCACAGAATACACACTTATGTATATGTAAAAATTTTATCTATATAAAATCTATTTACCGCCGACCTAAATTATCGCTTTCATACTTAATGTTCGGGGATTCGATTCCCGAATTGGCATAAATATATGTGTGGCCTTTAAGTATTGATTCCAGGAGGTTGATACTCCCGCCAATCGGTCTTGGACAAGCGTGGTGGTTCAAACGTATGCGCATGCTCAGTTGTGGTACATATATATATACAATAGTTTTTAAACCTTACATCATTAAAACGGTAATATGAATAAGCATATTCATATAAATAAGTGGAGGACCAAGGTGTATATTACATTTTTGGGTTTGGGTTGTTATGATAAGAAAATATGTTTGTGGATAATAATAGTTTTACGAAAGGTTTCATGTAGGGTTTAGAATCCCTTCATCCACATATAATTTCAAATACTGAAAAACATTTATATTCAGTTTTATACTCCAAAAGAATACAGAAAGGATAACAGATAACTCGAATGTGTGTTATCCTTTTTTTCTATCACTCATTCTTTTTTTCTAACACTCATTACTTTTCCGTTAGCCGGGCGCATGCGAAAAATCGCCAAATAATATAGAATTCCGCCAAATTTCTTACAGCCTAACCTTTTTTTCTCACGTTAGAAAAAACCAAGACACGTAAGAAAATATTAGGTTAGGTTGTAAGAAATTTGACGGAATCCTACATTATTTGGCGATCTTTCGCTTGCGGGCTAACAGGAAATTACCAAATACTCTAATAAAATTAAATTAGTTTGTGCTGCTCACCGTCCTGGTCGTAGTCAACATCACGAGTGATGGCCAGCAGCTGATTGCAGCGCTGCAACGCGTGCTGTAGATAGTCAGATATCGCCTTATGGTTGTCCAACACCTCTTCCTCCGCGCGCTGTAGCTCGTCAATGGCCTCGTGGAACGTGTACATCTCCGCCGACATGTCACCCTCCTTAAACATGCAGCCATAAACTCCATTTATTAATAATAACAAGAAAAAATAACTTTGCAAAACTATAAGTCTGAACTAGCTGACTGAAAACGAAAAATCTCTGCTCACTTCAGTCTTTCTTCCTATTGTTACATCTTATTTTAAAGTAAGCAAGCAACGCAATTGCAGTGCCGTTAGTGTTGTAGTCATCTATTGATTTCTTACCATTTTACTTCAAACCTCATGCAGATTTTTTTTATATTTAGCTGATCGTAAGTGTATATCAAACACGCGAAGTCCATAGCGAACTGTATAATGCGTTTTCAATAGTCATTATATTTTCTGAAAGTTTTCAAGTTTCTACACAATTTTCAAAAAATTTTTCCCATAAAAACCTACAAAAAATAAGGAAACTTATAAAAAAAAGATGAGAAAAATCCGTAAGCTGTTCTCAAATTATGGCGTGAGAGAAATAGGAATTAATTTTTACATATATAGATTATGAACATACATTTAGCGAACGTAGCTGCGCCAGGTCATCACGTGAGGGCTCCATATCGACGTCCGCGACCGGTGACTCGGCGCGAGCTCTCGACCCATCTGACGTACCCAGCTCCTTGACACTACCACATAAACGTATATGTCACTAATATATTCTGACTTAAGAAATTTAGATAGTGATGTAAAATTATTAGTTAGTGATGTGGGCACACCCCGCCCAGCATGGCGACTGAGAATTCTCTCTGAAAATAGATTTCTAAGTGCGGCCGTGTAATCCACTGATTTTTGGCTCTTAACCCTTTCGGTACGAGCACTGTTTCCGCCGCGACACTCCCGCTGTAAGAGGTAATTGCGCCCCCGCCGAAAATGCGCATATAGCAAATGGTCAGCCCGTCGTAATCATGATCAGTTAGTTATCTCTGAAATATCTATTAATCAATGCAGATACAAATTTAGAAAACGATTATTCAAAAAGCGAATCCTCGAAAGTCATCAGATGGACACCGGATATATCCGGCACCTGTAGTGAAAGGGTTAATTTAAACAGCAGAAATTGTATTAGTGTGCTTATGGCCTATGATCGCAGGTTCGATACTTCAATTAAACAACTGATGTGAACCATATTTTCCTAGCACAAGCATTATTAGTTTAGTTAGAATGGTTAACAAAAATTCTAATAATTGCAAAAAAAATTTTTTTAAAAATATTCTTATTTTTGGATATTACTTCGTTCCCTGTCATTTATTGCCAAAGTTGAAGTTGTATGTAAGTTATAAAAAAAATATGTAAATAAAAAAAAATATAAACATTCAATTAACCGTTTCGCTTCGGAACGCTTGCGTAAAAATGTGATCCCTGTGATCGGAACGCATTACTGAGTATCAACTACTCAGTAATGCGTTACTCAGTAATACACTGAAGTACGGAAAAACATAACATTATGAACATTAGTACAGTACCTCGTCGACTCACGTCATTTTCCTTGTTTCCTGCAGGCGACACATTTTATTTCATGACAGTCAATTGTTTACGGCATGCAGCGATGCCGGGTACTCGATAAACAAAAGTATCTCAGGTGAAGAATCACATAAAAGTATATATGGTATGATCGTACATATAGTAGGCTCATCGTACCCGCGCACCCATTTTTTCAAAGCGTATATATACACACTTCGTGAATGAATAGTCATTCTTCGAGGGCGTATGTATTCGCCCGTCGCAGCGAAAGGGTTAATAAATGAATAAAGAAAGTATACCGGTCAGCGTATCTAAGCGTGTTAAGGGAGTGCTCGCAGGAGGACATGGCAGGCGAGACCATGGCGATCATGCAGGTGCGCGACTTGTCTCCGATGAAACTGTCGCGCAGCACCTGCGTCAGCTTGGACACACGGAACGGCAGGTGGTTGTTGCCTTTCATGCCCAGCGCGCGAATGCACTCTTTCAACGCCAGCAACGACTTGTTGATTTCTGCACTCTCCATTCCTAGAATGGAAACCAATTTGAGAAAGTTTTACAATTTTTAAGATATGCATTCCGAGATACGAGCACTCGCCCAGTTCGGGGCCACCGGCAATTCAACCTTATATGCATATATTATTATATATATTTCTTTTCTATTATATATACTTTCATATGTGTGACAGAATCAACTCTTAACCTATATAAGTCACTTATTTAACCTCTACGTGTAAAATATACGGCCAGGTATAATAAACACGTGGGCGTATGAGAATTAATATCAATGTTTAATTATTTTATGCAATTGACAAAACTAATTTTATATGTATTGTGGCGACATGTGTTAGCAGATTATGTAAAAATAATGTTGTTTTATATGAAATAATTATAATAATTGTAATTTATATACAATAAATTATATAGATTTATCTCAAATTCATATAAATATATAATTTAAATATTGAACTATATTTTAAGAATTGTTTTGCAGTAATTTCATTTGTTTGTTACAAAAAAATTGTTGATGCATATGCTGAGCAAATCTAAATTTAGATTCTTTGTTAATTGTTTATTTCCCAAAATTCAGTCGGGTCGAAAAGCATTCTAATTCCAACCGCCGACGACGCCGAAAGATAATGTGTCGTGGAGTAAAAACGTTTAGTGCGTACTTGTTTGCCGGTTGGCTGAGGAGGTGTCCGCGCCCCGCTCGTTGCCCGCGAGGTCGATGAGCGAGAACTTGCCGTGCACGCGGTGCATCCCCGGAGACCGCACTATGATTTGGAACACCGCGTGCGACCGCGACGAATTCGAGTTCGCCGATGTCTACAATGTAAAATACAAGAAAATAAAAATATATATACAGCAAAATGACTTAGTCTGACAGGAAAACGGAATATAGAAAGACAAAGGAAAAGATTTTTTTTATGGGACAAGAGGGTAAACGAACGCATGCTCGGTGCAGTGTTGCCTGATGAAAAGCGATCACCGCCGCCCATAGACATCCGCGACACCGCAGAAGTCACGGAAACGTTGCCGGCCTCTTATGTATAAGTAGACTTGTTTTTTGAATGATAATGGCAGAGTGGTGGTGCGTGAAAAGAAGTTTCGGGAGAAGCGCACCATACTGGATCGCCACTTATCCGGATGATGGGGATGAAACTTTTTAGACGACATTGCAGAAACAACAGGAAAAAAACTGGATAAGCCAAGCCCTAAATAGAAAGCAGTAGTTAAAAAGATGGAGGAGGCTTTTACCCAAAACAGGGACCGTACAATAGGACATAAAAAAGAAATCTAGCAACACCTAAAATTGTGGGAGATAAAGCTATACTAATAATAACAATAATAAAATTTACTTATTTAAATTACTTGTACATCTCAAATACTATATCTAAATTCTCTAATACTTATATTAATACACTCGCCAAACTTTCAAGTTTGATGGCGAGACGCGCTCAATTTCACATAATTACTACTATATTATAGAAACAATATTTTGAAACAAAATATACTATGTTTAAAACAATTACTTGTCAAATCATACTTCATCATGAAACAACTTCCTGAGTTTTCACTTCAGCACATTTTTACTTAATTTCGGACTTCCTCTCAATATTTCCAATTCAGTATCTCAATATCTTGGGTACTAGAAATTTTGGTAATCTTTCCCCGTAATAATTGTTCATTCTCAATTTAACAAGCATTTTCCATTTTACGCTTTTTATTATAAACTCCTTTGCAAAAAAACGGGTACCTTACTGTCATTGGGTTTTCTATGGGTAATAGTCGTATTTTTAATATGTCATTCGCTTAGATGACTAGAAATTTATTTTTTAGAATTTTTTTATTAACACTTAAATCCTGCTAGCTAATTGTGCATGTTTCAATGTAAACAGAAATCCATGTGAAAATTGACATTTTTATGGGTATAGTAAAATTAAGACTATGACTATTTTATGGTGCTTAAAAAAATAACAAAGACATTAAAATAATAAAATTTAATAACGAGTATGACCTCCCTTTGCAGCAATTACGGCATATAATCGTCTTGACATGCTTTTCACCAGGGTATTGATGGTGTCCTGTGGAATGTGTTCTCACTCAGCCGACATCACACGTCTAAGCTCCCTGATGTTCCGTGGAGGTGGTTGGGCTGATCGTACTCGCCTTTTTAGGAGATCCTAGACGTTCTCATTGGGATTAAGGTCGGGGCTCCGCACTGACCAGTCCAAACGACCAATACCGACCTCTTTCATATAAGAATCTACGTCGCCAGAATGGTGGGCCCGAGCATTATCATCCATGTAAATGACATCTTCACCAAATACAGTTAGTGTGCGTTGTGTTTATTGACAAAGGATATCTGTTATGTACCTTTGGCCATTTAGTGAGCCATTTTCTATTAATACTATCTCGGTACGATGGCTGGAAGTTACGCCCGCCCAAAACATAACATTCTTCACCATAAGGAGCGATTTCTTCAAAACACACATCTGCATAGCGTTCCCCTGGTCTTCTCAACACCGCAACACCGCGATGTCGGTCCTCATGGAAACAAATTCGAGCCTCATCGGAGAAGAGTACTAGCGTACTACTTCTCCAGTTACCTAGTGTTCAAGATAGGTAATTTCTAGTAAACCTCAATCGAGCAAAAGCGGTGCCCGTGCTGGTCGTGGACTGTGTATATCAGCCGCTAAAAGCTTCCTCGTCACAGCCCATAACCTAAATTGTGCTCCACGTACCTCCTCAAGGTTCACTAAAAAGCGGTTGTTTCATGGTTGTGTACAACGTTTTCTCCCAAAACCTTGCTTTCTCTAAACGAAACCTGTCTCTTGGTATCGAGTCCAGGTTCTTTGGATGGTGGAACAACTCATATTTAACCGCTGTAAGACGTAACATTGACTACATCCCTCTTCCAGCAGTGCTATAATTATATTAACTCTTATTAATTTTTTTTTCACACATTTTTTTTGACACAAAGATTTCTATTTTAAATTACAATAAGGCAGTTTGATGCGACAAACAAATTATTCTAGTAAAAATTACAATAAACCCGCGAAAAGTAAGTAAAAAGTCACAAACTATAAAAGGAATTATTTTTTAAATAAAAACAAAATTTTCGAATTTGGAATTAACTTTTTTTCATTCTTGTTTAGTTCGTGCTAGGCTATTATAATTTCTCTAGAACTAAATTATTACCAATAATATAGAAAAATCAAGACCGCCCGTTTTTTATTGCAAAGGAGTGTATTTGTAATAAGTGCATCCATTTGCAGTATACTTAGTATGCGGTTATGAGTGTAAAGTTTTCAAATGATATGTATATTTTAATTTACTATTAACAACATACTTGTCCCGAGGTGCGCGCCGAGTTTCCGTGTTGTATGAGACGAAGGACCTCATCGACGGTGTCTACCACCTTCTCCGTGAGCCCTACGATCTGCACCTGTTGCTTGCCATCCTCCAGCACTCGCAGCTTCGCCTTATCCGCCAATAGGTCGAACACCTGCAATGGATCATTCATATTAACCCTTTCGCTACAGAGCGCTCGCGTCAAAATGTGATCGCTGTGAACGGAATGAACTGCTGAGCAGTTGACACTGAAGTACGGAGTGCTACGAAGTAATTATAAGTTCTTTCTTATTCTCTATTATATTCAGTAATATCATCTATCACTTTCTAAAATATAAAAATTTATAATTATAATTAACTTTTTAAATATTATATTTTAATGTTCATATAATATTTTTTAATAAATGAAATTACAACTAAGTATTTAAAGCCGAACATAATATTAATAATCAACTTTGGTATGAAGTTGAAAGCTTAGAACCACACATAACCCAACATCACATTATGAACAATAGTATGAAACGGGGACATCCACACTCCGCGCAAGGGTGTGGGATCGAGCCTCGGGGATGAACCCCAATACTTGCGCAGCAACTCAATGGGGCCTCCGCCCCACGGTCCTAGGTGCTGCTGTTCCCAGCGGCTTTTGGGCGTCCTTTAACGACTTCACGTCATCGAGATATGGCCGAACATATTCCTACGATGGGTCCGTCGCTGGCCCTCCTCCCTCGTGGAAACCAGGCAACAGGAGAATTTCGCGTGGAAGCTGATGTCTCTGACGGAATCAGGTGAACGAGCGTGGAAGGGAACAAAATATTTGAGGAGTGAGTGTGGTCCATGATCGGCCCGGTCGAACATCTTCCGAGACAACCGGAACACAAACATGCATGCTCTCCACCCTGAGGTCCCTCACTATTACGTCATTACGCACATAGCAAGCCGCCACCACGATGGCGCGCAGAGCCAAATTCTACTGAATCTGAACGCATTTGCGCTGCGGTTTTCTGCGGGAGTGTGGTACTTCCCCGGGCGAGCCGGCCTATTCATGCTAGAGACAAATATTATGCCATTCTTGAAAAAGTATTCGTCTGCAGTGTGACTCTACCACTATCAAAACGGGCAACTCTTCGGCAAGGGCGTTGAGATCGCGGAATAATAGTACCTTGACTCACGTCATTTTCCTCGTTTACTGCAGGCGACACATTTTATTTCATGACAGTCAATTGTTTAAGGCATGCAGCGATGCCGGGTACTCGACTAAAAGTAAAAGTATCTCATGTAAAGCATGAAATAGAAGTATATTTGTTAAAGTATATTATATTTCATAACGATATATCTTTGAGAATAGTTCCCCTAGCTGGTGCAATGTGAAGCGGCTCAAATTATGTGTAGCAAAGTGGTAGTGAATTCAGTCACATTGTGGCATAAATGATGCCTACACCACTATATAAACCTTTTGTGAAATATATTGCTTTTGAATGACTTATTTCCTGTCTCATTCATTTTATCAAATCACCACTACTGTGATCCTTAAGCTACTTTATTTGTATTATAAAATATCGTACGATAATGCTTACAAGTAATAAATTATATGATCTTTACCTTCCCGGAATATATTTCGAAGAAGGAGGCGGATACTATAAGGTTGAGCGGCTTGTACTTCGGTGACTTGAGGTACGCGAACACATCACGCGCTGCCATCGCGTATATGCCTTTTTTGCAGTCTTGTGTCTTGCCCTGCAAAATTTATTTTCAGTCACTTTCAATTATTTGATACACATATGTGCAAGCTTGAACCTTTTTCAAAAGTTTTCTAAAGAAAAATTAAAAATCTAATGGGAAGAAAGTTAGAAAATTAAATTCTATGTATGTAAATGTTATGTATATAAAGCTAACAAATTTTTATCTGGTTAAGAGTATTCTGGAAAAAACATTTGGAATCTGTGTTAAATTGCTTTTATTTATTTTGTTGTAAACAAAAATGTAAAGATATCATCATGGGTGCTCAATACTTTAGGCCAAAGTTGTATGTATGTAAATCCAATAAATTTTTGTCTGGTTAGGAGTATGCTGGAAAAAATTTGGTAACCTTTTCTACAAATCCCATAAAACAAAATTTTAAATAAAAATAATATAAAAAATAATCTAACTATTTAAAATTAAAACGGAAGTTAATTTTTTGGTGTTATCTTTAATAGGACCATGTCTGTAAAGTCTAATTATCCTACACATACTTCTTAATGCTCTAATTTCCACTGCACTGTCTGCTTTCATGACTCTTCTGCCAAACCCAACTTTCACTAGCGTACATTAGTCGGATCACAAGCACTCCCCGATGAACCGCCAGTCGGGCTGTTTTAGACACATTCTGACTTTTCATAAAGGAGTGCAGGGCTTATCAAATTTCCTAATATACGACAAAAAGACAACAGCGAAAGAGACTAATATAAGTATAACCAAAGTTATTACTTTGTTAAATGAATAAATAAATAAATAAATAAATACCTGGAAGTCACCACCCATGGTGTGAGTTTTGCCAGAGCCTGTCTGTCCATACGCGAAGCATGTAGCCATACCGCCTTCGAAGATTGTCTGTACCAGTGGCTTGGCCGTGTATCTACCGAAGATAAATCATATAAAAGTAATTTTCTTAATTAACATACTATAATCACGATAACTATAACTTACAGATATAGAATACAATTAATAATCTGATTTGTAATTTAAAACAATACATGTACTTAAGTCTTAAAGAATTTTTAATATTGATGTAGTTTGATGATGATCTAAATTAAAAATATTAGGTTGGCAACTAAGTAATTGGTGATTTGTGCAATGAAATAAAAGAGGAAATTTTTTTTTACTTTGAATGAACTTTAATCTATGATGTATTTTCCATTTTGTTCGTCAGATGAACTTTTCAAATCGCTCGGAACTCAAATATCCAGCTTCTAAACGAACATGAAACGCTAAAATATTTAATAAGAAGAAGATAATAACATTTACGGATATCATAATATTGGGAGGGAGAGACGTCTATTAATGAAATCAGAAATTACTTAGTTGCCAACTCAATATTACTTGAATTAAATTCGGTAAAGAGAATTTTAAAATTTAAAACGAGTAATTTTTGTGTTTAACCCTTTCAGCCCGAGCGGTGACTATAGTTACCCAACGCCCGACGCTCGCTCTGTCCGAGCGGTGACTATAGTCACCCAACGCCTGACGCTCGCTCTGTACGAGCGGTAACTATGGTCACCCAACATTTGACGCTCGTTATGTACGAACGGTGACTTAGGTCACTCGCGACTCTTCATGAGCAGAATATATATGTTATCTCCATGGTAATCCATCGCAAGTATTTTGCACTTGTTTTACGCTGCCTAATAATAAACTGACGAAATGAGCAACACTATAAGAAACATATTTGAAAAGTACGCTTGTCTCGGCTCGCTCGGACGTTCGGAATATTTTCACGGTATGTGTTAATTTTTCTGCATTATCACATCATTTCATTTTATTATATTTTTCGTTTATTTTGTACCCCTCAAAGATAATGAATAGGAATTGCAAAAGAAGGAAAGGAAACTGTTACTCCATCGAAAATGAGAGCAATGAGATATACGACAAATAATCGGAGTCCGATAGCGATAGTGCAGTCAATAATATTTATACTAGAAAAAAGCCAATTCGTCGGACAAAAGTACTTAGCACGTCAGAATCAGAAGACTTGCCGCGACTGCTCGGTCAGCGGGGACGGCGCGACGTAGAATGCGTGCGTACCGAAAGGGTTAATGACGATTGATGACTTTGTTGGCGACGATTTTTCTGTTAGATATTGAGTAATTCTGTGTATTTCTTACTCGTAAAAACATTGGAGCACATATCATATAGTAAACCTGCGAGAGATATTAGATTCATACATTTATTATTATTATTATTTAATTTAGTTCTATAAGTTCAACTCACTTATATACAACTTCATTGGTACAGGAGTCATCAAAAGCATAATCGAATCTAAACTTTTGGTTCTCAAGATATTTAGTAAGGTCCACTTTGTTCTTCGGCTCATGAACTATCATTTGGTCCTTCGTCGGCACACTTATCACATCCACCTGAACAGTTAAAAAATTAAATAAAATATCTGAAACAAGAAATCTAATAGTTTTTATTAATTATTCGTTGAAAGATCTGGTTGTGAAACTTGAATAGAAAAAAGTGAGCGCGAATAAAAATGATATTGTACAAATTGCTAGAGTTATTTGATGTAATTATCACATGTTCTAAGGGATAAAAAATATTATTTGGAGATTTTTATTGTTTTACCATGTCAATTCTTTGCATAACAACTGATACGTTGATGTTGACATTAAAATAAGATGTTGGTTTTATTAATTCAATATCAACTGTTGGAAAATCAGATTTTAGTAAATTTAGTAAATTTATAGCCAATTAATGTCATTATTATGTTGCTTATTGTTTCTAATACTTTACCGTTTTTAAGCCTTGTAACAAAATCAGCCCGAAGCAAAAACCGCAGTTCAGATGAAAGTAATGACTTTTAATAAAAGAACAGTATTATAGTGCACAATGAAAATAAACAAGGTACCTCTTTTTTGTTCATCTCTTTTTTGTTAAGTGGTCGTTTTCGTACACAGACGGTGATCTGGTGATCTTCCACTGGCTCGGTACCCACCAGTGGCCGAAATTCAATGGTGTTCTGGTACTCACGGATCATAGCTAGGAACTCCCAGTTTGGATTGCCCGGATCTAAATTCATAAGGGCCTCCTGGAATCATCGCCAAAGAAAAATGAACTCTAGTGTACCTTTAAATATTTTCTTAAATATCAACGGGAATCTTAAATATCTTAAATATCATGGCGAATTTTAATGTAGGCATCGACAAAATGTTATTTGCACCACCCAAATATTTTGCAAAGATATTTGTAAAATCAATAAATAAAAACTACCACCAACGGAAGTCCTTGCGAAGTACCCGCAGTTTTTGTTTGACAACATTGGTCTTTTAAATTATAATAATAAAAAGCTTTTATAACTCATTACTTTTAAACTGCAATGCATAAAAATGTACAGCATATGACTCCAGGCTTCATCATCATCATTAGTCCGAGAGAGACTAGAACTAATAGAGAATTTACTGACAAATTGAGACCTGGAGACTGAGAGAGCTAGCCTTAGAAAAATGAAATTCCTACATCGACAAATGCTGAGTATGTAAGTTATGGATGGATAAATGGATGCCGTCATATTACCTTCTCTTCTTTAAGTTCCGCCTGTCGCTGGCGTCGTTTTTCGCGATTCTCCTTTAAACGTTCGACCTCCTTGACAACGTTGGACCGTCGAACGGCACCCGACGCAACAGCATGTGGCACCGACGCCGCGCTCGCCGTCGCAGCAGTCCGTCCCACCACACCTACACCGCCGCCCACGCCCACGCCCACAGCACCAAACTGCAAAACGTATTGGACATACCATTGTTAATGGAGAAAAAAGAAGTGACAATTTACACTTGCAGTTTCAAAACTACCTGAACACCACACGCAAGCGCACGCGCGCACATACAGTAACACAAATATAAAAAATATGAATAACAAATGTGATGGACTTTCTCCATCTTACAACTGTGACGTTGTTTTATTTCATTTTCATAACCTTATATTATTATCAGTTATATTGTTTAATTGTGGTGACGTATTATACAATATAGTTCGATTAAGGCGTATAAGTGAAGTGATATAAAATAAATGCGTGTATCGTAACTTTTTAAGTTGACTGAAAAAGTCCATACACGTTACGTGGTACTAAATTTCAAGATACTTGATATTATTGGATTTTACTTGACACTGGCATATAGTTATAACTAATTACCATCAGAGAAAATAAACAAATGTGATAGCTAGTAAATCGGAGTTACTTCTTCACGCCCGAAGAGTTTCAAAAGCCACGGTTGATTCTATACGATAGCTGTAAAGCACGTACTTCGAATACATACATACATATGCTGGCCAAGAAGTGCTGTTAACATTCTTATATTATAGCAGTCAGTCAAGAAAGCTTTTTACGTAATTAGACGAAACACATTCATTTGTTTAAAAGTTGATTTTATTAGATAAACGCTCTAAATATGTTTCTGCACTCTCAAGAATATTTTTTTTGCCTTTCAAGTATAACTAATAAATATAGTTTCATTACTTTGAAGTCTCATCTTTGAAAGTGTTTTTCCTTGGAAAATCAATAAGTCAGTCACATTAAAACGCAGACCTTAAGACAGATCTTATATAATATCAATGATTCATTTTAAACGAAATGGCAATGCCCCATAATGAGACCGCTGACGCTTCCCTTACTAACCTTAGTAATTTAAACAATTTTCAATGACCCTAGTCTTTCAAACGCGGTCGATCTAAATAAATGGGTGGATGGTAGGATGTTAAGGAAATGTGATAATTGAAAAGAACCTCTTTCATATTTTGCATTCGCCTGGAGCCTTGTGTCGCAGAGAGCGGGGCAAGAGTTCCTTGACTTTGTAGTAAACATCCCGCACTAGGAGTGCTACCCGCACGGGATCGTCCTCCTGATGCCAGTGCCTGCAGTCGCCGACCATGGAGAGGATAGGAAGGATGATGTGAAAAGGACAAAAAACATTTTTTCCTAGTGTAATATATCAAAGTTGCACATACTTAAGTTCCTTATTTATGATTTACAAACTTTATGAACCCAGCATGGTTATAGGGTGATGATATACAACCTTGCTAGCCTAATTTCTTTGTCTCCGTAGGATATAAAATGCGGCAACATCTTCCATTTTTTAGGGCACTTTTCTACGTGGTGCTACGACATCAAACAGCACGGCTTACGCATTGCAAATAACTTTGTTATTATTGGATTTGTGATATCGGTAAACCAACTGTACGAGTAATAGAATGTCTGAAAATGCATCACAAGACATGAATTTAGTATTTAATCGTGGAATCGTTTTTATTTTATGATCTTATAGCAAAACTTAAATATGCCAATTTCATTATGATAATATGATGGAAAGTAAAGTTCTACTCTTTAGAGAGTACATTAATCTCACCATCAACATATTTTTCCATTTTAACCATCTTTAAAATCTTTGTATATTATAAACATGTTTACAGGAAAACTAAAATTGCGGTTACCGTTTTGTACAGGAATCATCGCGTGTAATAAAAATATGTGAGAAAAAAGGTCGTATGTTGAGCGTCGCGATGGGGAATCATTGTATTGTACGTAAGTGCAACCCTGGAAAATGCGCTATTATTGTATCGAAATAAAATCCGATATGTTTTTTACGAGATAAGATAATTTTATTCTATTTTCATTTAATATATTATTATCTCGAATCGACAAATTCAGTTGGGGTAACCCACCTACACACCACAATTAAAAATAATCCATCGTGACGTTGCTTCGTTATTAGTCGGCAACGTGTGTTAGTGCGAGTAATGTGCACAAAAGTTGTCATGCAAAACAAATGCGACGAGGTCCTGTCATAATGTGACCGAACTCGAGCGCCCTGAAGAAAACGCTGAGCTCAACAGACAAGCGGTGAATAATATACGGACGGTGAAGTCAGCTAAGCCGATCCAAGTGAAGTCTGTCTTTCGTTACGCGCTGAACCGCCTGGATTAATACAGTAAAACTGTTGCTACGATCACAGAGTATTAGAGTATTGGTAACGTTGACTTAGCGTAAACTAAGACAATAAGAAATAAATTGACGTCCGCAATTACTTCTGTGTAAACATCGTCATTTCTCGGACCGCGCTTTGAGAAATAAAATACGTTCTTGTAATATACCTAAGCACCACTAGTCGCATAATATTACCAAATCATACAGTGTACCAAGTTCTATGCGATATTACACGGTCAAGTCGAAGGCAATATCTGGATCAACATCTAGATCCACCTTTACATATTCAAACCATTTAAATCAACTTTATTTTTTATTTACTTGTAAGCTATATGAATTATTACATGCACAAAGAAATGTAAGAAACGCTGCTAGTGTTAATTATGGACGTATAGGTTGGTGTCTTCTAATCACCTGTTGTGTGACACGTGCGTTGGTGGTCGTTTGTTGCATAGGCTGGGGCTGCGGTAGCTGCTGCGGTTGTGGAGGCGGCACGTTCTCAGCACCGCGCCGACCTGTCGTGTCACCGCCATGCCCGTTCGTACACACGCCGCCTGCGTTCGCCACCCGCATCTGATTGTTGCGGGTCACGCGCGTCGGTGCTGCAACGCATAAGTCACGTCATTATATATCGCGTTAGAGTCGCGACTTCATTAACCGTAAGCATTTTTAAGATTTTAGCATAACAATCACAAACATTTATAAGAGTAAATACTCCTTGCTGTACTCATATGACGTAACATTGCAACCAAACTCGGTATAAATATATATGAGCCATACATGTATTTATCCCGACGCAAGAATCGAACCCGCGACTAGTTATGCATCATTATGATACTAGTCAGCTGAAAAGTGTAAAATAATGTAAAGTGAAAAGTAACGAAAAAGGAAAGTCCGACTGTATATTATATCTGGATTGGGGCTACTAATAAAATAATGTCATCTAAGAGTATCAATGTTAGATTCGAGAGACTAAAATTTTAACTGTTTATTTAATTACAAACACAATCCTAGAATTGATTAAGAGTGCACAGATTCTAATAAAACGTGCGATAGAATAGTTTTTGTCTCTTCTTACATGGTTCCTTTTCTTGTTTCTCTTCCATCGGCGCTTCGGCAGGCATATTGGCTTTATCAAACGCATTCACTGGTTTGCTAGTTGAAGTCGAGTCAGCCACTCGCTTTCGACAGCGAAGCCATGAACAACACATATTTGATGATTTGTTTTTCCGTCTTTTTTAACCTTTTTTGTTAATAGTTAAAATTCTTCATATTTGAGGATAATACAATTTTACGTTGTTTAAACAGGAATAAGCTTCAGACTTGGAAATAAAATTACTCTCAGCTGACATGTACTCCCGTGACAGACTGATAGATGAAAATGGCCGCTAAATGCGTTGGCACAAGGCGATCCTGCGCCTGCCGCCATATTAGGATCGTATCGTACTCAAAGCAATGAACCATGACACATTCATGCTGCACACGACCGTGAAGGTAAAACTACATATTATTTAATACGTGTTCTTACTATCCATATTCCGAAACAAGCATTACTGTGTTAAGGCATTCCAGTTGTACGGAATGGCTATAAGCTTTGTGGACATTATTGTGTCCTTTGCATTACTTAGAAATCTGGAATAGGTGTACCATATTCTGCACAATATTTTCCATACAGCATTAAACGTATATTAAATTCTGAATAACAACTGCTGAACATATTAAAATCTGCGTCAGAGTCGCGTTATTTTTCTCACTTAAATGCCGTTAGAATCAGAAAATAAGTTTACTCATAGCTACTAGAAAAAAAGATGTCTGAATACACCTAAAGCATAGACAGACAATAAAGCTAATGCTCGAACTATCATTAAATGTTTATTAGACGTGTTCGCTGACCGTTTGGTTGAAATACGAAAATAATAGCCGCCCATTTTGTGACAGCTTTGTCCTTCACTGATATAATATATATTTAAACATTGTACTAATAGCATTATCGAATTAACTCGAGTATATTGTATATTGATATTTTTAATAACTTTTAGTTTATGTTGTAGAAATTCATGTTCATAACGTTTGAATTATTTTGTCACTTATATTTTTACTCCATCGAACCAACTTCTTTCTCTGCATCTTACGTTCGTAATAAACTATTCGATAATAAAAATGGATAGGAAAATACAAAAAAGAATTTAAATTCAACGTTCAATTTAAGTATCGTCAACTAATATTTTACTTTGTGAATCTTTCACATGGCAATTATTATAGAAATATATTTATATAATTATTATTAGAAATATAATTTATATATATTTATAGAAATTTTACTTTTCTTTCCTTAGATTTCACATAGGATCAAATATTATTTACTTATTTGAAGTATTTCGTCTATTCATAGCTATTCAGTTTTTCGACCGTCAGTTTATTTTGTTTACAAATAAAGTTAAAAAAGTAGATTTGTTCATATCTACCTGCGTCTATATATTGTAGTAATAAGAATTGTTATCCGAAACCTATGCCTAAAGTAGTGACAAAATAAAAATCGATAAAAACAAAAATCACAATAATGAATTTTAATACTAATAAACATAAGCATAACAATCAAATAAAGCTCCGGACGCAGCCACGGCCGACTAGTGTGTTAATATACACTCTTTTGCAAAAAAAACGGGGGGTTTTGATTTTTCTACATTATATGTAATAATTTAGTTTAGGAGGACGTTTTAATTGCCAAACTATGTTACGGGCACTTAATGAAAAGTGTTAGTATGAAAAAATTAATACCAAAGCCGAAGCTTTTTTTAAAAAAAATAGTTTGTGACTTTTTACTTAATTTTCGCAGATTTGTTGGTATTAGAAGTTTATCAGACAGCTAAAACTAAATCCTTGTTATTTTTAGTAAAAAAAATTATGTTTGTCACACCATCCTGCCTTATTTACTTAAAACAGATATCTTTGTGTCTATTGTAACGGCAGAAAAAGCAATAAGAGCTAGTAAAATTATAGCGCTGTTGGAAGAGAGAGGTGTAACCGTCCAAAGAACTCTGGAACCTGGACAAAGAACCTAGACTCGTTACCAAGAGACAAGTTCCGTTCAGAAAAGGCAAGGCTCTGGAAGATAACGTTGCACTCAACCACGAGACAACCGCGTTTTAGTGACTCAGGCGCTGAGGAACCACAAAGGACCTTAAAAGAATTCTCGAGGAGGTACGAGGAGCACCCTTATGGTGGAGGATCTGTTATGTTTTGGGCGGGCGAAATTTTCAGGTATCGTACCGAAATAAATATTCATTGAAAATGGCTCACTAAATGCAAAAAGGTGCATAACAGAAATTCTTTGTCATCATGCACAATACGCACTAACTGTAATCGGTGAAGATGTCATTTAAATGGATGATAATGCTCGGGCCCACCGTTCCGACGAAGTAGATGCTTTTATGCAAAAGGTCAGTTCGTCGTTTGGATTGGCCACCGGACTGGCGACCTTAATCCTATTGAGCACGTCTGTAACCTCCTAAAAACGATCTATCCAACCACCTCAACAAAACATCAGGGATCTTAAACTTGTGACCTCGGCTGAGTGGGAACACATTCCACAGGACACCATCAAATGCCTGATGGAAAGCATGCCAAGACGATTACACTACTGTAATTGCTGCAAAAAGAGGTCATATTCGTTATTAATTAATCGTCTTTTGTTTTATTAAAGTAACATAAATACAAAAAAAGACGACTGGCAAAAGAAATTTACCTTGCGAATGTGGATGGAAGGGCACGAAAAACATACCTTGACCAAATTGCTGAACTTTTTAAAAAGGCCAGGTCAAAAGTAACCTCAACTGGCGGGCTTACATGGGGAGAATAATGAGTGTGGAGGAAGCAAGGGAAGTATGCTGAGATCGTAGCAGATGGAGATCTATGGTCTCTGCCTACCCCTACGGGAGACAGGCGTGACGATATGTACATGTATGTAAAATACTCTTACCCTTAATTTCACTATACCCATAAAAATGTCCCACACACGGATTTCTGTTTACATTGACTAAAACACCGATCTAAATTTAAGTGTTAAGAAATAAAGAAAAAATAAATTTCTATTCATCTAATGACTCTATGTGCCTAATTTCACTATACCCATAAAAATGTCCCACACACGTATTTCTGTTTACATTGACTAAAACACCGATCTAAATTTAAGTGTTAAGAAATAAAGAAAAAATAAATTTCTATTCATCTAATGACTCTATGTGCCTAATTTCACTATACCCATAAAAATGTCCCACACACGTATTTCTGTTTACATTGACTAAAACACCGATCTAAATTTAAGTGTTAAGAAATAAAGAAAAAATAAATTTCTATTCATCTAATGTCTATGATCTATAAAAAAATATTAATATTATCTATAAAAAGCCAGTGACTGAAAGGTGCCCGTTTTTTTGGGCAAAGGAGTTTATAAACAGCAACGAACACTCACGAAGAAATAATATTACTAAATATCTCTCAGCAGTCCTACAAATGACGTCAGCAACTTACACAAAATCAATAACATGAACAATGACTGATGGGTTCTAAAGGCTGTCTGAATTTACCATTGAAAATTTATTAAGTCTGTTCTATATAATATATCGTTACTCATAAAGAACGAAACAAATTTCATATATAGGTTCATATAACACCGATTCGAGGATTTAAGTGTAAAAAAAATTGTAGAGAAGATAAAAGAAATTTATAGTCATCTAAGCTAACGGACATACTAAACATATTAATATTATTCATAGAAAAGACAATGACTGTAAGGTGCCCGTTTTTTGTAAAGGACCTTATTTGTGGTACTGTATTTAAACTAATATATATTTATTATAGCATGTCTAAATAACTCCAAAATGGCGCTTTTTATTTTGTAAGGACAATTACCTATAAAATTGGGTCGAATGATAAAATTAAGACTAAATATTTAAAACGTGTGTTGTAGAATACACAGCTGTAAGCCAAATTAGGGTTGCTGGAAACGATAAATAAAAAAGAATACCTACAACCTTAAACAGTGCATGCAATATTCTGTCCAATTGCAACTATCAAAAGATAAGAAAAATAATAGAAAAATTATCTACTGAATAGTTTATTTACTTTTTTAATATCATTTACTTAGCGAGATAAATGGAATGTGAGTCAATCCACAACCTCACTCAAAATAAGAAAACTTAGTAGAGAATGCTTCCTGATCGCGCAAATGTTTATAAACCAATAAACTGTTAAAAATTAACTACCACTAGACCACTTCCTTATAGTATTTAGGGTCAGGAGTTGACACCGCGTTTTGCAGCCATCAGATTACCGCCACTTGCTAAGACTATACGCTCACTAGTTCAGTCGAAGCCGTAGTATAAACTCGTATACGCCCGACATACATATATGGATAAATAAACAAAGCAATGAATACATTTTAGGAGTAGCTCATTAAATTTTGAACAACCTTCTAAAGAAATAATTGTTATAATATATAAATAAAATCCCATAAGGCTGGTCCATAAAATTTGCTGGTCTACGCTTTAACATACTTGGCTAATTACAAAAATATATGTCGAATTACAAAAAACAAACGTACTTAATATTATTTTTCAAGAAAATATTACAGATTTAATGGATTGACTTTGATATTTCGTTTGAAAAACAACTCATTTTTTTTTTTCTTATATACCCGCGTGGTACAATCGTTTAAAAGACAGCAGTCATCACCCGACGCCTACACGGTACCATCTGAATCACATGCGGTGTCACGGTGCATTGTACTCCTCGCCAATGGAGTTACATGCGAAAACTGTAACTGTAAAAAGCTTCCAAATGAGCAGTTGAATTTTAGAAATTCGAAGGCAGCCAATGCGATCATACGTCAAAAAAATCAAGTAATTACGATTTGAGCGTTACTTTTATGCTATCTAAATAAATTTTAGTTTTTTATGCAACAACTACAGGGGATATATTTATTTTCTGAACATAGGAAAACTAAACTAAGGGCCTACAATGGAAAAATATGTGTACCTAGTAGTCCTAAGTCTAGACCTAGTAGTCAGGCATACTTCTAGGCAACTTTGCTGCCCATAACCGACCTATGAGAATTTTGCTTTACCGTTATTTTACTGTCCTTTATCTATTATTGTAAAACTCTAACGTATGTCCTCAGTCACCTCTTTTTTTTAGTATCGGTGACTAAGCTTAACAAGCAATAGCCCATTTATTTAAAATATCTAATCAAACATCAATTATCATTTTTAACGACAACAACTTTTAAATAAATATTTAAACAAAGTGAAAATTACTCATGTTTGTTATTGTACCAGTATATTTAAATTTAAAAAAATATGATATCGATGTAGACAGTCTAAATAAATAAAACATGCGACTTAGCGAAGTAAAGCAATTAATCAGCCAGCCAGCCGTCCGTCTATCATATCATGAATAATCTGTTAGTAGGTACTCATTTCATATTAGAAGGAATAATTTCCATAACAAAAGCGCCTCGGACATTGTTTATACGTAATCTAATTCACAGAAAAATCCCAGGGCACCAATCAAATATTTGTCGAATAAAAAAAAATAGTAGGTGAAACTTGAAATATATTATCGTATAAGGACAATACGGCTACAGTATGCTGACTATTCGATTTCGAAATTAATTCATTAAAATTTAATTCATTTATTTATCAATAGTATCAACATAACTACCTGATAGAACATTTAGATGATAAAAAGCACTTTATCAAAAAATATTTAAGCTACTTTTTACTATAATATTTGGTTGTTATGCAAAAAATGAATTAATAGTGCGTGCGAAATAGCCAACATTAATATAAAAATAAAATGAGTGATCTTAAGTATACAAAAATACGAGATCTATTGTACCACAACGAAATTTTTAACGATATTGTAGTTTACTTTGTCGCTTTCACTTAGGGAACAATGTATTCCAAATTTGGCCAAAGGCGCATTTGCCCGTTTCAATACATGACTATTCAGTAGTAATATTTAAATCAGAAGTGAAACCTTTTATAGATATATTAACATTAGGAATTGACATTTTGATTTGAAGATCCGACCGTCCCATCAATATGCAGTTACCGTAACAGGATATCTGAATCCCAAAACTGCGATACAAAAACTTTGTAAAGCACAACTATATTAGAGTCCAAGTTATTGCAAGCACCGCAGACAAGGGGGAGTTGCACTTACTGCCTACAATAGTAGTCCCACGTGGCATGGGCTTTTGAATGCTTTTCTCGTACGGTACTGGCTTGACGCGAAAAAACAATAATACAACGGTTTTTTTTTTAATTTACGAATACAATAAAATTCACCGCACTATTTAATTCCATCCGCATGTTCCATTCGTGATTAGTTGCCCGGAATTTAGAACAGCAGTGCCAGGCGGCGGTTTGGTACACGGCCGTCCGCTCACTGTCCGTGCGCTCGTCGTCTACCGTCACTTATACAATGAACTAACACGATGCGACTGACCGGCCCATGGAAAATTCAACCCCGAAATGCAACGTTAATCGTTTTCCTTGTCACGCTTTAATTATAAAAAAAATATACCGTCGTGTACTCGCGCAAAACATTGCATGAAAGGATAGAACATTAAAGCCATATAGTCCGGGAGGTAGCGTTGTAAATACAAAAGTCATAAGTAAGCCGGTTGATGTTAACATCGATATTTGATCTTATATGACTGAAAAGTGAACCGACCGTCAGCTGCTCAAGTAGCGGTGGGTGTGGGTGTGGGAGACTGCGAAAAAGGTAAAAAAAATAAAAAATTAAATAATAGTACGCAGGCTGAAACTTTTTTCGTAAATAGTTGACATCATACTGAGCCGAAAACAAATCGTCAGCTGCATCGTAGAGCGGGAATTATACGTCAGCTGCTCGCATGAACTTGTAAAAAAACACATAAAATAAAGTTATAGTACTCCGGATGAGATTTAACTAGGTAACTGTTAAAATAATTAAAAATACAAAAACAACAATCAGATGCTTGTGTAGCGATGGAAAAACCGTCAGCTGATGCAGTAAAGATTAAAAATATTGGAGCGTTGCTACTATGCTGTTTCCTTTTAAACACATATTTCGAGATAAATTTTGGCCTTGCTTTCCTAATAAATTCTGCATTGTAGTTTTAAATAGTTTTGAATAGCATTCATATTGCTGCGTATTGTGATAAAAATATATGAATAATGAATACAATTTTCTTAAGCTTAGGTAGCCCGAAGGTTATGGGCTCAAGATATTCAAATATCTAAGCTCAATATTAGCTCAGCAATATGACCTTTATTATAGATTTTAAGTAATTCATTAAATGCTATGCGGTGAAGAAAACAACCTGTCGTCCTATAATAATCTCATCTCATTAATTATATATAAAACAGGTCCTTATACCGGTATGGACTTATGGCATTCAACTCTGAAGTTGTACCAAACAAAGTAATATAGAAATAATCTAACGCTTCCAGAACAAAGTACTCACTCCCCCTGAGTGAGTACTATATTGTAAATGCCCCGTGGTAAGTCAGAAATGACGACCTTCACCGTGACCTTAAGGTAGACTTAGTCGTTAGTATTATAAATATATACGCCATAGCTCATGAACGGAAACTGCATCACCATATGAACGTCGAGGCTATCCAGCTCCTCGACAACACGGACTTATTAAGAAGATTCAAGAGAACAAAACCATTTCAGTTAGTTAGTTTAGTGATATCATCATCATCAACATTTTAAAGAACTCTTAAAGACGACACTCGCGTAACGTCTTACACGACCCGGATGACGAAACGGCATCATTCGGATCCACCCATGACACCAACAGTTACATGAACCCCGGCCCTAGCCGAGCACGTCGAGTAGGGAACATTTCTATAACAACCGCTTATACTAGATTCTCTCACATGCCCGGTCGGTTCTCACCACCTAGACCTTAGGGCCTAGGGGACTAATAGAAACAGTTACTTAGTCCAATTCATATTTTTAACACATTTTTCCTTTGCATTCTATTACTTTTTTCACTAGTATCGGCATACGAGTAATTTATTTATCGATTGTATTATTTATCAATTTATTAACCGACCTTGGCGAGGATACAATGTCAAGGTCACTGTAGCCGGAGCAATGGACGACGCGACCTTATGTGACAAGGAACTTTTACCATCTAGTGCTTTTTTCGACCTTAACCTTTCAAAAATAAATTTCATACTCTTCGTAGTTATAATAAAATAGTACCACAACATAAACTGTTGAGTACGAACACGAATCTCCGGTGTGAAGAACATAACACGCACTCACACACAGTTGTTTTTTCCCAATTTACTTTTTCGTATATTCAATGCAAAGAGTAGTAACTAAATGAAGAAATTGTCGTTTCAAATGATGCGTGTGTCGTTATTAATGTTTGGTATGTGCCTCTTTTATTGGATAGGGAGGTAAACCAGCAAGCGCATTACCTATTAAGAAAACTTTGTCCTTTCGTTGCCCATACCCCAGAACCTGAAGACGACCAGACATGAAATAACCTATGCACTGCAATATTTACAGTATTAAGTCTTAAGACTAACGGCGTAACGCTTATAATACAACATAATTGAATATTTCAGGTACTGCAAAAACAAATTAAGATATATACAAATAACACATTTTCTCAAAGGGTAGGGTAAATGTTCGCAGATTCGATTCCAGAATCGGAGTAAATATTATGCAAAGCCTATCTGCCTTGAATATGCATGGTCTAAGGCAGATAGGTCTTGCATAATATTAAGACGTCCATCCAACATCCATCTTTTTTAAAAATTGGGAAGCCTCGTGGCCAAAAATTAGACATTATTACATGAATTGCATAAAAATGTGTAAATATATTTTTTCCCATCAAAAAGAAAAACACAAAGTTGCATATACCTAGTATCCATTTCAAGATACACTCAGCTTACGGGGCAAGCGATATGACGTCAGATCAGCTGAAATACAGGAATAAGCAGGGCACGATACGTTCGTTGCCAAACCGTTGCGCAACGTTGTCCGTTGCTACGCGACAGGAAATGCAAAGCGGCACGCAACCCGCTGACGGTGCCTCCACCATACGTACAATCATTAACTTGTGAAGTCTTATAGTTTGGCTTTTTATGATATTTTTATACATCTCACATGTGTCCCAAAAGTGAGCACGGGTCCTATTTCGGGAATCATTGGCATTTACCTCCTACGTTTATCCAAAGCGGATTGGTAAACATCCAGACTCGGCATACACTTAGGCACAATAGGCACAATACACTTAGGCTTTGCACGTATTTATCCCGACGCGACAATCAAACCCACGACCATTGGACTTTAAATTGTCGTGAAGATAATAAATTTCAAAAAGATTTTATTATTTGTATATGTATGTACTTTTTTCCATTTTAACGTATTGCTTTTAAAATTTGCATATGAAAATATAATTGCTATTATTAAAATTATTGTATTATCCCCAGAATGGCATACAATTAATGAACAAAAATGCATGCATTTTTCTGTATTCAGATAGTGCATACACAAAGAACATTATATTTTTCTATATAGACCGTGTCGCATCGCTGATCAACAACCTCCTTTTAATAGTCTTCATGTACCTTTCACCATTTTGACCAATAAAATTTGTATTTATTTTACTAATTCAAATTTGCGCATTCATATTAAAGTAAAATTAAATTTTTACTACAGCTTTTTAGGACGTGCAATTAACTGAATTTTATAAATGTATTTACTCCCTTTTATTATTACGAGAACGTTGACCACTAACTCGGTATTATGAGCAGGTGCGAAACTTACATCACTATCGACAAGTGAACTTATCTCTTTATCTTACTCTTTGAATCGGAGTGAGAGAGAGCATCTTTAATACAGGCGGTACTGGCTTGTATGAACGCTGACAATGGATCATTGCGTGAAGAGCCAATATCGAAAACTAACTTTTTTGAAGCTTTTATCTGCACACCAAGATTTGGAAAAAAAACACGCTTTTGAAATAAAGCGATATTTCGACTATTAGTAAAGGCAACTAATTATACACAAAATTATTATGATGATTATTATCTAAGTTTGACATGCTATATTAGTTAATTATGTGGAAATTTTATAAATGTTAAATAGATATATGTTTAATAAATTAGAAACTTGTGTTATGAATGGTTTTTATTATTAGGTGCGCAACTAAGATTTCGCGGTTTTTTTATAAAAATGCTTACATATATATTATTCAAAGTATTGCCCATCGCTAGCTACAACTTTTGCCCATCTTTCTGGCAGAGCTCGAATACCGTTACAATAAAAGTAATCTGTCTTTTGAGGCTATCCACGAATCAAGGCAGTTTTTGATGTCTTCATATGAGCGGAACTGCTGAGCAGCCAGGTCGTGTACCATCGAACGAAACAAGTAATAATCGGACGGCGCAATATATGAGGAATATGGCAGGTGGGGTGAGCCTTCCCATTTGAGCGTTTACATGTAGGTTTTAACGGGTTAAGCAACATGAGGCCGAGCTTTGTCATGCAGTAGAATAAATTGTTCATGTCTTTGCTCCTATTGTGGCCGATTTTCGTGCAGTGCTCGGCTAAGTCGCATCAATTGAAGTCGATACCGTTGGTTGGTTATGTATGGTATTTTTTGTGGTTTCAACCGTTCATAAGAAACAACACTGACGAGGTCCCACCAAATACATAGCATAACATTCGCGGCTGAGCCGATGACGTAGAAGCATGACCGGGCAGTCCCCGTGACTTTCTTTTCTTTGGATTGCTGTAATGAATCCATTTTTCATCACCTGTCACGATGCGGTAAAGGAAACCTTTCCTTTTTTATATGTCAAAATCGACCAACACTTACAGCTGGAGCCATCTAATGAGAATCAGCGAGAACTTAGTTGCAAACCTAATACTATTTATTATGTTATAATACGGAAAAGAATTAGCAATTAATTAATAAATACTATTAATTAGGACATACTCTCCGGCGCCACGCTACTCATATCCCCAAACAAGCCCTCGAATAGAATCCGCTGGAGAAAAGAAAATGTGGGCGCCCAAAACAAACTTGGCGGCGTACTGTGACGGCCGAAGTGCAGAAGATGGGCCTATCCTGGTGTAAAGTGAAGCGTACGGCCTCCGACAGGTCGAGATGGAGAAACGTCGTGTTTGCCCTATGCCCCAACAGGGGGACTTAGGACTCAGAGAGAGAGAGAAAGATTAATTAGGACTATCCATGTGTGCTTTACGGCTTGCATTGTTTGACAAATATTCCACTTTTGCTAAATGTATTTAACCGAGTGGTATAATCTGACTGCTCCTATTTTTTTATGTATTAGGGATTAAAGAAATCTTTTACTAAAACAATACACGAACTGACCATCACTGTGATCGTGAAGTATACACTTACACCTTTGAATGATATCATAATCTAACATTGATTTGATTGGACTGCTTTAACATCATTAGAGTAAAAGATAAAATACGTATAATATAATGTAAAGTGTACTGAAATATTAATGCATCCAAAGTCTGACTATATTAAATATTGAATTCATATTACCTTGTACAGAATCATCTTGGACTACAGTCAACATAGCTATTATAAGTTTATCATAAAATGTCAAACGCAGCATTTTTTCTTTAGGACTTTCAGGCATGACTTGTAAACGTTAAAAACTTGACTTATGAACATTAAGAACAATTTAGAAAGGGAGATGAATATTGCCTATTCGCCTCCCTTTATAACCGTTAATCAGCGGTTACATTTTTAAATATGTAAATGTCAACTAAATTAATACGAGGTTTTTTAAATTATCTTTACTTATAGTATATAGAATAATAGTGTAGCAATACTTAAAATTAAAAGTAACAATCTTGAAGAAAACTGAAATTTCTCTCTCTCAATATTGTAACAGTTAAGAGCTTTTCTCACGAGGGCGAAAAGCGACCAATGACGAACCGTTTCGCTGCGATGAATGGCAGCGGATGGAGCTCTGTGGTCTCTGCCAACCCCTGCGGGGGATAGGCGTGAATATATATATATATATATATATATATATATATATATATATATATATATATATATATATATATATATATATATATTTATATATATATATATAAGAGCTTTTCTATATAAATGTTTGAGCTAAGTGATTTTTACTTTTTCACGTGTTTTAATATTCCTGTGTAACGACTAACAATGGCAAACTAAAAAGCAAACAGTAAATAGAAGGTCCACTTCTGGATCATGTTACCTACATGATTCAAATTTAGTATTCATTATCTGAAACAATGTCCTACCGAAACATACGAGTGCCGACGACTACTTTAATGTACTAATTACCGCTATCTAAATTATGTAACCAAATTCACCACGAGCACGTGAGCGCTCGCGAAATCAGTTGCTGTTTAGCGCGCGGTGTGTGCAAACAACCTCCCCTGGTTGCTGGCACACATCGCTAATTTTAAGTGATTGTGACGGTAACTAATAACTAATTATTTAAAAAATCACCCCTTATGGTGGAGTATCTATTATGTTTTGAGCGGGCGTAAATTCCACCTATCGTACCGAGATAGAATTCATTGAAAATGGCTCACTAAATACTCAAAGGTACATAACAGATATCCTTTGTCAACATGCACAACCCGCACCGACTGTAATTGTTGAAGATGCCATTTACATGGATGATAATGCTCGGGCCCACCGTTCTGGCGACGTAGATGCTTATTATATACAAGAGGTCGGTATTCGTCGTTTGGACTGGCCAGCGCGAAACCCAACTGTCCAACCACTTCGACAATGATGTTTGAAATGGGCAACAGAAGGAGGACAAGGGTAAATGACATCAAAAACAAAAGTTTTCTTTGGCATTTTTGGTATATATGAGTAAAAAACGATGGTACTAAAAGGATTAAGATAGACCCTCTGCCCGCACACTGGTATTCACTACTTCCTTAGTTGTCTTATTCGACACACAAGAAAAAAATAAGGTGGCCATATTCTATGCAGGGAACCACACATCGCTTAGTAAGTAATAAGTAGTATAAAAGCTGTAATAAAGAACGCTTCTTTTAAATATCAAACCTATGTTTATCATTCATATGTAATAGTTCTCAATTTATTCCATATATTGCCAATAAAATTTGAGAATGTGACTTCGCTACTCCGCTTGCTACACTACACAATTTGATCACATATAATTATAAACATTAACCATCAAACACGAGCCTTTTTTATACATACTGGCAATGTATTCTTCTTACCAACAAAACAAATTCTTACTTAAAATGTAACACTATACTCTTAGATGACGATTTTAATGTACAATAGCTTTTATAATCTAACTAAAAGAGTGACGATGATAATATTTATATCAATGTGATTGTGAAGTTACATACCTTTCGTCGCCACCGGTATGGACTGCCGCGTCATATCCTAAAAACAAAAACTGCAATTAATAATAAATCGAGCACCAAAATATTTTCAAGCTAAAATAAAAATTTACAAAGCCGTTTACAAGTTGATAGAAAATTTAACTATATTTACAAAGACTAAATAAAGCAAACATCCATTAACTGTGCATAAGATTTTTAACAGATGAACTAGTTAAACTTAAAAACAGCAGCACGAAAACACTTTTAAAATAACAAAAATATAGCATTAAAGATAATAAAAACATTTCCTCCATACAACACTACCCGCATTGAAAATAATTATTCTGTCACAAATAGATTTTTAAACGTATCGATTTTGTATGTGGATATTCAAACTTCAAATGAGTTGAAAAGTGGAGTTAAGTTTAATATTTACCCTCGTGATGCAACGGCAAAGTATATCGTGGTAGGTTTTTCCTATTGTTGTATTCCTATTGTTGTAATATGGACATACGAATTCCGATAATTACGCCGTCCATAAGAATAAGGTTTAGCTCATAAATGAACTTATAAACATTATAAATATTACAATAATTTACCACAAAATAAGTATATTCCGTTTACACCACTTTCAATTCTGAAATTGTTTGAAAATGCAACGTTTTGTATATTAAAAACATGACTAAAAAGCCATTGCTAGTTGTGAGATTAAAACTTTAATGACATTAAATACATTACACATTCTGTCATGTCCCTTAGAAGTCAGTAATAAATATATACCTACTTAATAACGACGTAAGATGTTCTAGCTTGAAGTATACCAAGTAGCAGCAATGATAAAATTTGAAATCAAAAATTTATATACATATGTAAAAACACTCCTTTGCAAAAAATAACGGGTTGTATTGATTTTCCAACGTTATTGGTAATAGTTTCTTTTTAAAGAGGTTTCTATGGCCAAATTATGTTACTGGCACTTAATAAAGAGCTGGGTATAAAGAAAATTTAATTCTAAATTAGAAGCTTCGTCGTCGTCTCACAGCGGTTAAAGGTGAGACGTTGAACCGTCTAAAGAACCTGGACTCGATACCAAAAGACAGGTTTCGTTCAGATAAGGCAAGGTTCTGGGAGAAAACTTTGCACACAACCACGAGACGACCGCGTTTTAGTAACTCAGGAACTGAGGAACCGCAAATGCAATTACATAGACCTCAAAAGAAACTTTGAAGAGGTAAAAGGAGCACAAATTAGCCTATGGACTGTGAGGAGGAGGCATTTAGCTGCTGATATACTCAGTCGACGATCAGCACGGGCGCCCAAGATACTCCGTGAGTACCGGATTGCTCAATTGAGGTTCGTTAGAAATTTCCTAACTTAGACACTAGGTAACTGGAGTAGCGTACTCTTCTCCGATGAGTCTCGAACTTGTCTGCATGGCGAGGACTGGCGTCGGCAAGTATTGCAGACCGCAGGGGACCGCTATGCTGACGTGCATTTTGAAAAAAATCACCCTTTATGGTGGAATATCTATTATGTTTTGGGCGGGCGTAAATTCCAGCTATCTCTCCAAAACATCAGGGAGCTTAAACGTGCGATCTCGGCTGAGTGGGAACACATTCCACAGAACACCATCAAAAGCCTGGTGGAAAGCATGCCAAGACGATTACATGCCGTAATTTTTGCAAGGGGAAGTCATACTCGTTATTAATTTTAATAACATTTGTCTTTTTATAATAAAGTGCCATAAATATACTAGTAGCGCTAAGGTTTACTATAATACCCATAAAAATGTCCATTTTTACACGAATTTTTGTTACATTGATTAAAACAGCGACTCTAGGATAACACTTAAATGTTAAAAAAGAAAGTTCTTGTGCTTGTTCAGGTAATTCCAGAAAGTTTATCGTGGCGTCCAAAAGCCTCTAAGTTATTTTTATAAGCCTCTAAATATTTATATTAAAAAATAACGTAGAGTTCCATAGTGCTCAAGTAATGAATTACGAAAATAATAAAAATATTAAAACACACTATTCGACCAACGAACATAGCAGGGACCTGTACTAACGTATGAATGCACGGAAGCAGGCTCGTTACCCGAGAGCTTGTTTGAGTAGCGGGTTGAATAGCCGTGCAAAATTTACGTGTGATTCATCATTCAATGCATGTAGTCACACATTAACACATATATATATATATATATATATATATATATACACACACACACACACATATATATATATATATATATAATATATATATATTGGGCTTTATCATTAGGAATCACATACTTCATAGAATCTCAGAACCATTGTTCAGTATTCAAATGAGTATAATTTAATCTAACGTAAACGAAACCTAAAATTAGCTGGAATACAGTGGCTAGAATCCAACGAGGTAATTTGTATGGACTGGTAATTGAAGACTTTAGTCGTAACTACTTTAAAAACATAATTACAAATAGTAAAAAGAAGTGATATAATATAGATATAACGATTTAAAAAAAAAACATAAGTAATGATTTAAAACAAAAGTAAAACCTAATTTAACACATTCCGTGCCTTGCCGTTTTTGCCCGGCTTGTTTTGACTGAAGATTGATACATTAACAACACAGTATTCATTACATCGTTAATCCGTGAGTAATTACCTTATTTAAAGTAGTCCCATTTTTAGTAAAATCGTATACTATTTACGGTACACGGGTCCTGAAGGTAAAGTTTAACATGTACTATAAATAGTACATGAAGCATAGAACGTTAAATAACATCATATTATTTTATTTACTAAATACTTGCAGATTTAAAACGAGTGATAAATGTTAATTATTATAACAGCACTTAAATATCTGCACTGCATAACAGAGAGAATAAATCCTCGAACAAGTTGGAACCTATTCATATTTTATGCCTAAATGATTATATTTAAGAAAATGGTATGAATCTGTATCGGCATAATGAATCGGCAATTTAACTCTTCACTGCCAAGTAAGACACACTTGGTATAAATATTTATTATTTAACCTCTTAGGCACGACTGAATGTTGCACGGGGCTGTTTCTCTGTTCGGCAGATGTTAAGGCGAAAAAAGTCAATGAGTGAGATGAACAGTCAATGAGTATGTTACTAGAGTGTGCCACTATTGTGACACATATTTCAGGAAGATGACTATAGTGCCACTATATAAATATAAAGCCACTATAGTGGCGCATCGTTCAGAAAAAGAACATTTACAAAAGCGCATCGTGCCTAAGAGGATAAATTATGTAAATAAGTTTTATGATGTCAGTCGACCTATAATATATTGAAGAATACAATCAAATATAAAAATTTTTCATGCGTAATCTTTAAAGGTTATAATTATAATGTTGTTTAGCCATTTATTTTAAAATTGCAAGCTAACGTATTTTGTTTACATATCAGTACAAACCGGTAAGTTCAGGAGCATGCGCAGTAAACTTCATGTAAATCTCACTCGCTGTCGATCGAGTGGATTTTGTATGATTTCCATTATGTGCGACACTGGCAGCTCATATGTGCGTCGAGTGTTTTTTTCATGTGACTATGAATCATAAGCGAATGAAATCACTGTCTCAATCAATAACAAACTCATTTTCAATTTTAATATACAACATTAAATTTATCAGTTAATTGTGAAGGAGCAAAACAAAAACTATCTCTCTGCTTTATTTCTACTAGAAATTAAAATGAACCGATTCTTTCACCAAAACATTTTTAGCAAACTTTCTAAATAATATAATATTTAAATAGAATATGTTTAACAAAATTATAAGTAGTATTTAAATAACTAAAAATATAGCAAAATAAATATGTGAATTTACGGTTCATTCATTTTCTTTTAAAATTACCACATCAGCTCCTAAAGTAAACACATCAAAAACTTTTTTCGATATTTCAAACTTTACAGTACAACTACATAACAAGAAACTAAAATTATGTACTTGTTACACCACCAACGAACGTCGCATGAAGCGCATCGAATAGCGTAGCAAAACGGCTGTTCGTTGTTGAAGTGACAAAACACAAGCCAGCAAACACGATAATAAGCCGATGGTGTGCAAATATACACCATAGAGCAACGGAATTAAAAAGTGTGCGTTTAAACAAAAAGGTGGTTTGACGCAAAAGTTGCCAACTAAATATTTTTTTACTATTTATATTTAGTGCTTATAAATACGAAATGAGCCTAGAGAACTCCAACTGTAAGCCAAATATATTCAAGATTATTGTATCTTCAGCACCTTTTAAAAATGATAATCAACCCCTAGCAAAGTTCACATAAAGTAAAAAACACCATTTATTTTTGGTACGAAATGCATGTTTTTCTACTTATTATTAGTTGGCAACCCAGCGTACAGTTTAAGTGCAGATGGATGATACTAAAGTGCGTGGACTATACCGAGCGAGAGTTGCGCACTGGAAGAGTGTGTCCAGAATCTGAAACAGCTTCGCCCTCCGTCGCGTCGCGCAGGAAACCGCCGTCATCTGATGAAGAGCCCGACGGCTCCTTTCACCAAATATGACATAATTAAGAAAACTTACACAACTCCCAAGGTCCGTATGATCGGGGCTGACTGGACCAACAACCTACTTAAAGCGGAGAACAAAACCTAATAATACATTTGACTAGTAAAAGCCTTCGTGTGAAAAATCGATGTGAGTCCGGCGTCAAACATAGCAACACCTTAGAAGGTCGTACGAGCTTGATCTTCTTCACTACTAACAGTCGACTGGCACATACTTTGCTCTTTGTAAGCTTCGTAGTGTTTTTATTTCAGTAGAATCACAGCCTTAATACAGATGTATACACCGTGTATCATGAGCTACGTGCGTGAAGACGAGTTACCTCGGTAAAACAGTGCAATTTAATGAACAAATGAATAGTAGTCGCGAAGCTATGATCACTAAGTGCGATGCAAATAATAACCTGCCAACTGATCACGTATGGGAACATTTCTACATTTTTCACGTCGCCCGTAACACTAGTCCATTTCAGTTGATTAAGTCTATGGTGAAATTTCCACGTTTATGTCACAGCACTAAGTTCTTCCTCACCTCATTTTTAACACTGTAACACTAAGGGAGATTTTATAGCGCAAGTATCTGGAAGTTGTAAAGAATTATACATTCAGCTTTCGTGAATGTGGTAGTTGAAATGTGGCGTCGATTACAACGTGCATCCAGACCCAAACAAAGGGAGCGATCGCAACTTGGTACGCGGTTCAACCGCCTCCGCTAATCGATAACGTAAAAATCCCATTCAATTTTGACACAAAGTTAATTTTCGCTGTACGACAGGTAAAGATTAATAATATATACGATATCGTGCGAAAAAATATTTACTAGTTCAAACGTCAATACCTCCATTAATTTGACTCGTAGCAAGTGTCAGCGTCAGAACCACCAAGCAACTGCGGCTTTTTACGGAAAACTGATCGCAGTGACCTTTGCAACGGAAAAGCGCACCATAATAATTTACTGTACCTTAAACTAAGCCGTTGTGGACTGCAGTTAATGAAAGGAAGGTCAGTCAGGCAGTGGGTCTATCAAGATGACATTCAACCGTGATTAATGTTAATGGAGAAAAACTCAATGTTTCGAACCCACGAGGAAATGGTAATGTGTGTAAAGTTATGTGTACATGTAGGTAAAGTTGGGATTGAATCTAGTCAATGTGTATGCAATTAACATATTCGTCGATTCGAGTATTCGACAGTTCATCACAAGCTTGTATGTGTATGATATATAACGCATGACCGCATGTAAATTGGCAAATTGCCTTTCTACATGCAAACAGACAAGTCGTGTTCATTGACCCTTCCTAAAATAGACCAACGTATAATCTATTTTCGATACAATAAAAAGAAATCCATTGCCTATTACCTCCGAGAACACCTAACTCCACTAATATGCGTATTTTGACTTATTCTAAAATTGTAGCTATTCATATGATAGGGTTGGTAGTAGTATTAGGCTGCAACACGTTGGTAACGCTCCTGTCATCCATATTTTTCCCTGCTAAGAGGAAAGCGCAAGAAGTTCAAAAATATTGTATATCTTACTCAAACCATTACTGAGTTATTTTTCTACAGTCAGGTATCTCCAAGAACAACTTTTGCTCCTTTTATATAAGTAGCGTAAGTAGAATTCATGGACGAAACCATTTTTAATTGGATATTGAACCATTGATTTCTCTCGAGAAGAATCAACATTCACAAGTGACATTCCATATAATATAAGCATGAAATTTTACGGATCCATTGTCTAGTTTTGATAAATTGTTGCGAATTTATTTTGTTCAATCAAAGATAATCGCGTGTGAAACTGATTAATGAATTCTATATTAGTATTAGATATCTAAACATCTTCCTAGCCATCACTCAAGTATATATTATATAAGACATAACTTAAATAATGCACCAACACAAAAAAGTAAATTAAAGTTTTTATATTAATAATATATCATTAAAGATAATAGAGAAATTATATTAATAATATATTTATAAACAAATATTACTACTTTAATTAATGAGCCATAAAGATCTATAATTCTATCCTATAAAACCGCTAACAAAAGTTATTATACATAAAAAATTACTATCGAGTATTTAATCTTTGTAAACAATAAAAAATATCCAATATATTTATCTACGCAAGTCAAATACTTACTCTTGCAAGTTTGTTCGGCATGGGCTGAAGAAGAGACGCATTGTGACGCGTGCCTACGATGAGTTCCGGATTCAGCGCAAGGATGGCATCAATTTCTACCTCCTTTCCCTTCGTTTCGCCACGTTCATACCACTCAACTGTCACAGATCGCGTTTCTACATTCACCCCAGAGACAATCGCCGAATGTACTCGACCTAAAAACAAAAAGTGTAATTAAGTAAAAATTATTCCTTGTGAGCCGTTGGGCATATTGATTAAACTGACTACTTATTATCTAGGTGCTCTAGGTCAAATTAAAAAATTAATATTCGTATAGCTTCATGTATATTATGTTATGATGATTTTTGGTTGTTTACTTTTAGTTCCCCATGACCAGGGGATGATATGCACAAAGAAACTGACAATTTGTAGACATTTTTTTTGTCTTGTCTATGACACTACATTCGTATTTTTCTTATTATTATCTTCTATTCTAATAATATCAAAAAATAGTAATAAGATTCTCTCAAGAATGGAAATGGTTCAATGTCTTTTTTATTAGACAAATATACAATGGCATAAATACGATGATATCTAGCTTTATCCGGCAATATATCATTGCTACTATATATTAATATTTTTATAATGGTAAATACAATACTGATATTACAATATACTTAATAAAATTGTAAGTCACACTGCAATTATAGTGTAGCTAGAACAAGAAGGTATTCAAGCTTAGCGTTCATATCGGTGCCAGTTACAGCTGACCCAATCCATGAATAATATATACACAAATGACGTCGCTTATGTTTGTAACATTTCAAATAAGCTATATGTTATTATATATTTTACAGAAAGTGAACGAGCAAAAAGACAAATGAGCATCGACGATCACCACCCTCATAGACACACCTCACACTCCAGGGAGACTGCAGATGCGTTGACGGACTTTGTAAAAGATGTAGAGTAGTTGGAAGGAGAACATATGAAGGGAAAGGGATAAAGAGACAGCCTCTCATCAATAACTTAACAAAAGATAGTAGAATTAACCACCGATAACTTAACGAAAAACAGTAGACAGTAAAGTCATTTGCTAGATTACGGTATTTCTCTGGAGCAGGCTTTCTTTTAAGGTGAAGACACAAAATATCCGCATTACGACTCAACCACAAAAAAAATATTTGGAAATTAAATCAAAAAATCTTCTTAAAGGTTCTTACAGAGCAGCTTCTTGAAGCTCTAAAATACTTTTTAATACACTCTTGTCATAAATTAAATACAAAATCCTTGATTTGAATACAAAAAGCTTATGTAAAAATAAATGATTGCAGAAATGTGTCACACAGTTAAGATTCTCCACGAAACAAAACATAACTAATTAATAAGGCAAGATTGACACAGAAAAAAATTAACTGCACAAATTACCTTGCACCATACATATGCTCAATTAGTAGATTTCAATTTGCTGTAGATGTTTCTGGTGTCATGAGGACGTAAAGTGATATCTCTAAAATCTTCGGGGCCGTAAACCGTTTCAATTTGCATAATAAGGAGGCTCACAAAAAAAGGGATAACCGCTGTTTCTGGGTATCCAGAGTAATTATTACTCTCTGTGTAAATACATTCAAATCCTTCTTACGTAGTTGTTAAGGTCAATAACGTCATTTCGTACCACAACAAAAATCCAGCATAACAAATGCGTAAGCAGATAATCGGTACAACAACATAAAATGCAATTCTTTATAAATAATCTGTACATTCAAGAGTTAGTATTATGTGCGCAACTAAATTCTCGTTGGTTTATATATATATATATATATATATATATATATATATATATATATATATATATATATATATATATATATATATACATATATATATATATACAGTATATATACAAACATAAATATAAAACAAAAATATAAAAAGCTTATTCAAAGTGGTCTCCATTGGCTGCAATACAGTCCTATAAACGTTGAGGCCAGTTATCAATAGAAGCACGCACTCTTTCCATAGGAAAATTCTTCATTGCCAATCGTATGGATTGTTTTAGGGATTCCAAATTATCATGGCGTTTATAGCAAGCCGTACTCTATAAAACTGACCATAAATCATAATCCAGCCGATTAAGATCGGGACTAGACGACGGCCAGTCTTCAGCTCTGATGAAGTCCGAAACGTTCGCTTCCAACCAAGACTGCGTGGACCGAGCTTTATGACCCGGTGCCGAGTCTTGCTGGAAGGACCATACTTGGTTACTGAACATGGTGTTGTTAAGGGGCTTAACTACCTTCTCAAGAATGGTATTTTGATACACTTCTGCCGATGTTTTGATACCTTTTTCACAAAAATATAGCTCAGTCACTCCTTCATAGCTAACACCCCACCAAACTATCACTGAAGTCGGATAATGCCCACGTTGCACTCTGTCGACTAATTGGGAAGCTTCCTTAGAGCTTTGAGCATAAATACGGTCATTTTGTTTGTTAAAATATTGCTCAATTTTAAAAAAAATTTCATCCGTAAACAAAATTTTTCTGTGAACTCCCTTTGCGTACCGCTTCAGTAGTTGTTTCGATTTTACCACCCTATTCTTTTTTAAATTATCAGTTAAGAAGTGACCAGTGCGTCTCTTATAGGCTGCAAGTCCTAAGTCATCTTTTAAAATACGCGACATGGTTCTAGGTGCTATCTTCATCTCCCGAGATAAAATCTTTTGCTTTCGGACAGGATTTCTTCGAATTCTTTCCCTTACTGCTTTGACCACCTTTTTCGTACGAACACAACGTGAACGACTAGGTCCTTTTCTGTCACAAACAGAAGAGGTCTCATTGTACCTATTAATAGCCCGGTACACAAACATTTGACTACTACCAAGTGTATGGAGAGTTTTAAAAATTGCTTTTGGCTCCATACCTACTTTGTGTAATGCAATCACAGCGATTCGGTTCTCTTTATCACCCCACTCCATTTTAATATCGCAAAATATTGTACAATGTATTGGCGCCAAAACGAGAAAACACAATAAACAATCGTATAAAAATGACAGATTCCAAATTCAAATGTAATATTTTTTTATTTTTAATTGTAACAGTATTTATGGCCAGACTAGGTATATAGTTTATATATATATATATATATATATATATATATATATATATATATATATATACTTAATTGACCAAAAATGCTTACATATATATACTATTCAAAGTATTGCCCATCGCTGCTACATTTTGTTTTCGTTTTGCCCATTTTCTGACAGATTTTTCTGACAGACAAACGAAGGCAAAAAGAGCATGTTAAAAGGATTACTAGTTTACTAGTATTAGTATATTTTGATTGAATATATTTTTTTGCTCGTCGTTAAGTGTTAATTAATAATTAAACCTTTTGCTTTGTATTTCAAGTTTTATTTCATTTTCCTGCTTTGAAGTTGGTTGTCTCAAACTTTTGGCCAGCAGTGTATGTCAATATATAAATACATTAATATATACAAATACATTAATTGTGTAAAAAATACGGCCTAAAAAGATCATGTTAAAAGGAGTACTAGTTTACTAGTATTAGTATATTTTGATTGAATATAATTTTTTGCTCGTCACCGCTATGTTACACTGTATACGACCTTACTTCTGTACTCAACTGTAAAATAAATATAATTTATTAATAATTTTTTCATTCTTAAAATATAGAACATATAAGTAATATGTCTGAATAGAATTTGTTATGTACAATCGACATTATTAATGTAGACACAATCAATAAATGAATATACTAAAAGGCCCGAAAGGTATCGATTTAACACAGCCATGGTTACACTCCGCAAAGCGGCGAAAGTGGAACGAAATGTCTCAATATAAGCACAAAAAATAGAGTTATCGATGAATCAGCCATAGATTATTTGTAACATATAGATAAGAACGAAAGTGAACAAATATCTACTTCTACCTTTCATACCTTTTAAGCTATAAAGTAATAAAAGATAGAAATCTTGAAAAACATAGACCCTCGTAACAATCTATTAGTGAAATAATCGCAAATGAAATGAAATCTCCTGTAGAGAGTTCAGTGAATATCGATTGCATAGTTAAATAAAGAGCAAAATAAATATTTAAAAAAAATAGATATATAAATAATAATATATAAATACTAAATAAATAATATTAGCAAAATAAATAAATAGATTGCATATTTAAATAAACCTTACATGTTTTATTCTTTATTTTCATAATTAACTATTAGTTAAATTAATTATAATTGAAATACTAGATAAACTTATCTTGAGAATACTAACCTAAATGTTTAAAAAAAAAAGAGAAGATTAGATTAGATTCTAGTAATATTATAAATATTAATAGAATTCTAATTAACTGCTACATACTTCTACACGTTATCAGATCGCACTTATCAATTCTAAATTAATATATTTATGAACTGTATATTTAAATAATTATTACAGTAATTCTACACAAAAACATCGACAAAGTTAAACAATATCAACGTCCATTGTTGAATGTTGGCCTGACTTAGAATCGTTTACCTGTTTTTATGACTCGTGTACACGACACTGCACATCAAGGCCCATAAAAAGAAATAGGGTGGCCCTAACCTACGCCCAGAAACACATGACACAACGTAACATAGTTTAATTGCAACGAATGATCTAAAGTTTCTCTCTAGTCTTGCATGCGGAAATTACGTATCAATAAATTACATTGAACGGCCACGAGTTCGTCACCATTCTTGCTCGTTCACGTAAGAAAGGAACAAATTATAATTAGCTCAAAGCGACTCGTTAACAGGTCAACGAACCGCACCGCAAAAATAAACAAGTATACTTTGAATTTTATAATAAGAGCTTAGTTTCGTGCATGCAAACGAGATTACAACCTTTTTTGCGTAGTTCTAATTGCTGTTGAATATTTTTATGTACTCTGTCGTTCCAAACATTGGACTTCTTCCACGATTACTAGAAAATATTGCTATCGTCTCTGATAAACTTCAAGAAAATCAAGAAAAACAGTTTATGCATCAATTTTAAAGAATTATTAGTTCATTGATATAAGACAAATTTTTAACCATAGTACATCTAATATAAACAAATAAGCTATTTAGAATTTGGAAAAATGTTGAGTTTTTGAACTCTTTAGAATACATTTCACTTGTTTTCTCTAATGTAATTGAAAAATTTGCGCCGCTATTTACTGAAAATACTTAATAGAGTCGACAGAAAAATACAAATAATATAATTTCTGTACCTTTTAAAAAGTCAGCGTTTACAATTTATAACATGTTTAAGTTTTTAATTGCAATTAGATGTTTTTCAAAGTATTCAAAATATTGCAATATATTAAATGTGGTGAAACAGCAATTTAATCCACGACGCATTGTGCGCCATACGCGCGAGTAAGAGTGGAAAAGAAAACTAGCGTCTTGCAATTCCCACGGTCTACAAGGGAGACAGATCATGGACGCAATAACAGGCTTCGTTACAAAAATTATTTATTTATAACGACCAAAAAACCAAACACTACTCAATGAAAAAAGAACTATGGCAATGTCATTACGCGATTAGTTATGTTGATCACGTTTACAACAAACGTATGTACATCAACCTATGTATATAATATCAAAGAATCCATTGTAGTTTAAGCCTAATTTTGTCCAATTTAATGACCATTTAGTAGATCCAAATCAATAAATAATACACTAGGAATGTTTCCATTACTCTTTTTTTTATTGCATGATTAAATTCCGAGTTCGATAGTTGTATCTGACGGACGGTTGACGGTACTCTGAAGAAATATATTATTTGTATTTATAAATAGTATATCGATTAGTGAAATTAGTTTGCTAAGATCCGTCGACACAAAATAAAGTTTAGCTAGTCGTTATGTGTTTAGCTATGATTTATAAAGCTTCCACAATTTAATAGATAATGAGTAAAAATCATTCAAAACAAGATGGACTAGGAAGCTGTTATACGGACTACAAATAACATAATCTAAAACTTTGCATAAAACCCTAAGATTCAATATATTTTTAATTTTATATATTATTATATATTTTAATAGCGTTAGAAGATCACGTTATAAATTAGTAAAAATATAGTATAGAATTAACTAAGAGATTTAGACATCATGAAACCCCAAGGGAATGTAACAAAGTCCCGTTGTACAGTCGATGTAAATAACTCGTTCATACAATTCCCCAAAATGTTCCGACCGTGGCTTTCTAAGCTACTCCAGTTGGACCTACTGCTCTTCTTTCTGATATATCATAGTTGCAATACAACTCACGAGTCAAAAAAGGGCGAGCATGCAATATATTATATATAACAAAGAAACGAGCAAATTCGTTCTGTACATATTACATATACTTAACTACAGGGGCTCTATGGCCACCACATACCACATGAAAACGCCACCACCCATAAACAAACCACTATGAACAAAAATTCAAAGCTATCATGGATTATAATATTAAAAACAGATATGACTATTAACGTCGTTATTAACAAAATTTAAGGTCCAAAAAGCAAGTAGAACATAAATTAAAATATCAATACAAAAAATAATTTTATACTAGTGAGATTTATACAGTCCACTAAAAGATTTGAAAAGTGTGGCATGTTTTATTCTTTTTTTAAAACCTATAATTTACATAAAATTATTTTAAGGAAATTATGGAAATCGTTTTGTAACCAGTGACACATGGGTAATAGGCATTCGATTTTTAGGATTTGTAAGATTTTGGCAATAGCCTTATTAATTAAAAGTTTCTCTCTTGACCTAGAATCCAAGTTTCGATATTAAGATTTGATTATAAAACAAGTAAATAGATATTAGGTTGTCACATTAGTTCGTTTGGTTTTTTAACATTTATTCAAAGAAAAATACAATCTAAAATAAAATCTTAATTATTATTAGGTGTGTAACTAAGTGTGTAACTAGTTCGTTACACACCTAATAATAATTAATTAGTTGGTCGATTTGACATCCAAAACGTCATGAACTAAATTTTGACATTTAGTAACGTCATGCACTTTTAGATGAGTGAATGATTTCTACTTACATTCAAAAAAAGGGCGGCTGCAGCACATCGCAAGTTAAAAAAAGTTTATGGAAAGGATGCTCTAAGCGAAACAACGTGCCGCGATTGGTTCCGTCGCTTTAGAGATGGTGATTTCGGTGTTGACGACTGTCTGCAAGAAGAAAGACCAAAAATATTCAAAGACGCTGAATTGGAGCAATTGCTCGACGATGTTATGTGCCATACACAAGAACAGATTGCTTCAGTATTAGGAGTTACCCGCCAAGCCTTTTCTAAGCGATTGCATGCGTTGGGAATGATTCAAAAACAAGGAACTTGGATTCCTTATGATTTGAAGCCAAGGGACGTTGAGCGACGTTTTTTCGCCTGTGAACAACTGCTCCAGCGGCGAAAAAGGAAGGGTTTCCTTCATCGCATCGTGACGGGTGATGATAAATGGATTCATTACAGCAATCAGCAATCCAAAGAAAAGAAAGTCGTGTGCGGAAATTAACTGTAACAAAGTTATTATGATGCTAAGAGACTTGAAAAATGTACCCATCACCCGTATTAAATCGATACTTAACTACTGCTCAAATAATATGACTAAGATCGTCTTCTTCAAAACCAACCTCTTGCTTTAATTGTAAAAACTAACTATTTTAAATGAACAACATGAAGTTTCTAGGTATATTTTATAGGTTACTAGGTTATATTTGTTGCATAATACTATGAAGGTAAAACATGATGACTAATTACTTTCAAAGTTATATAACAAAAACTTTTTACCCTGTGATCTCAAGTTCGTTGAACTTCTACGGCGCATCAACTTGTCACAGAAAAGTTGGTCAGTTATACACATGCGAAAATGGAATATAACGCCCCTTAAAGTGATAAAAAGTGATATTTTTAATACTACAAAATGAAAGGGCTCGACTGAGGAAGCACCACACCTTTACAGAATGATGGTGTTAAAAGATAGCATTTTTCTGTTACCGGATTTCATGCCGTGAGTGCAAGAATCTAGAGGTTCGATTCCTTTAGTAAAATAATATAATGAAGGTTTACTTTAAGCTGGCTTACTGGTAAGCCAAGGCTCTGTAATGTTTACAGAGCCTTGGGTACTCTTAAAGGTTTTAACATTGGCAGCGGTGATTATTTAAGATCAGAAGGCACTTGTTTGTTTGCCCATCTTTTCAATAAATGAGTTAAAGCGTCGTTAAAAGCTATTTTTGTTATAAAAATGTCGAATTTGTCAAATAATAGCATTATCCTTTCATCAATCCGAAATCTAATTCTACCGACATTGTTATAACATTAAATACAAATATATTATATAATATAAAAATACAAATGAATAATAAAATATAAAAACAAGCAGCAAATCGCCATTTCTAAGGAATTAAAAATATTTTGGAAAAAGAAGAAACAGTTTAAAAATATAATTTTCGATATATGTCAAAGAATTTAAAAAATTGTATTCGAAAGTGGGCCTTTATTTAAGATATCAACACATTCATATTGTTTATAAAAATAAAGAAAATTAATTAAAATATTAATAAACGGCTCAAATCGAACTTACTGCTAAATATTTTTAAAATACAATAATTTTTATTACATTATGATAGTTTTTTTATGTTTACTTCACTCTAAGTAACTTTATTTCAATACTTTATTTGACGGACGAATGTGAGGTTATTAAGTGTTACACATTTATTATTGTTTTATTTTCATTTAACACTTTATAAATATATGCTCGATTAAACACACGAATTGCAACGGCGCCCGTGACATATTTATATTCAATAACCTACGGAAAAAAGGAGGTTAACAACTCGACGATTACAAATGCATTCTTTTAAATGGATTTATACCGATTACTTGTTTCTTAGTTGTGTCGCCTATTTGTGAGTTGTCTCATTGTTCATGGTGTCCTATCGGTTATCATTATTTATGAAGGTACATTTCATGCGATGTTCGAGCAGAGGGTTCATGGTCCACATTTGTGGAATATCGGTAACGATTTAAAGAAAATAATAGAAATCGCGAAACCTTAGCTGATCACACATACTCGACAGCTTATGCTCGAGAAGTAGCGGGATCGACTAGTTCATCCAAGATCCAGAGAGCAGAATAATCGAGGCTGTTCGTACGGTTCTGAATTTCTGGATGTAGAGACGGCACGGTAAACTGACCTTCCGTTTGACACAGTTTCTGTCTGGGCACGAATACTTTGACAAGTACCTACATATATTCCATCGGGCCATCCGCCATGTGCCGCCACTGTGACTGCGATACGGACACAGACCAATTCACTTTGGAGGTATGTCGTTTGGTCGAAGTGGCACTGTGTCCTCGTCACAGAAGTGGAAAATAAACTCTCAATCCAGCCCCTTAGTTAAAGCTATAATGAGTAGTAAGTTGTATTGGACGGCAGGGGCTGCTGCATTTAACGAGAAAGGTTTATTAAGCAATATTTATAAGGTAAGAAAATAGCCATTTGCGATATAACTGCCCTTTGTGTGCACATAATATTCTAATTAATCATTGTATAAGTTTTATATTGTTGTACAATAAAATATATCTACCCCTATCAGATTTATATTTTAAATAAATGAAATTAAAACATTAGAAACTGCATCGTATGAAAAATTCTGAAGGGTAGAATATAAAGCAAAACACGCTGGCATCTTTGGAAGTTTAAAAATAGAATAAAAATGGCTAACTGGCCTCTCAACGTTTCGTTCGAGTACCTTCTAAATTAAGGCCACAGTCCAAGCTAGCGGGTTAGATACGATGACATCAGAAGACGGAACAATTCTGGCACCCACAGTCCACCCACACACACGAAAGCCTTGCAAAACCCTCTGTTAAAATAGTAGGCACAGTGTACACTGAACAGCGATTTTGTGAGTATATTAAATGTACATAAATTTAACCAAAACCCATTCACAAAAAAAATTAAATTTAGCCAATTTAACATTTGCTGATCTATTTTCTGAGTGCATATTACTTATATTCTATTGAAGATCAGCGTAACCAATAGCGTTAACCGTAAAAAAAATATTTAGTTTTTGTACAGAAGGAAACCCCATGTTGTCTTTTAGAGTACGATGAAATTTTAACTCAACAGCATTTTTAAAAAATTCATATACTTAATATATAATGGTACTCGTAGAATGCTAAAACGGGTCTCCGTAACTTGACGAGAACATGAGCATATTTTGCATAATATAATGATAATATTTAAAACAGCTAAATTGGCCTAGGTTATGGCGACTGACTAAAAAGAATATCATGTCTCTGCTTACGAACCAAAATCCATACGTCAAATTCTACTTCTCTGCTGAGTTATCATTTTGAAATTATTCCTGGATAACTAATTAGGTAACCTACCGCCTATGGTTTTCAAACGTCGTTTAAATCACAGCTGAGAGCTTTAAAGAGCTCATGAAAACAAGTTTTTTTTTATTCTTATTATTATTGACAAGCGAAAGATGAAAGAAAAAGCAAACTCAATTGCTTTTTATTTCAAGTGCAAATAGTTTCTTCGAAAAAACCTACATTCTACACTTTGAAACGCCGTAGAACTCAAATAACCCAACGACTATGTATTATTATTTGGTACTGTAATATAATCTGCTTAACATAACGTTCTTCAAGTACTTGTCCGCTAACGCGTCATTACGAATCCGTGATCTTATATTAAAAATTTAACACAATACAACTGCACAGCGAATCGCTATATAAAAATAGCGCAAATTCATAAAAATGGATTAAAGATGGACTAAAATTTGGCAAATAATATAGGCAAAAGCGAGAATGGTCAAGTAACTGACACGTCTGAGTAAAACCTATACCAAGGTAAACATAAAATAGAACATCTCCAATCAGGACACATGAGTATAGTTAAGATGAGTGTCATTATTGTGCTACACCTGGTGAGTGTCATTATTATATTTCGTAAGTCCTATGATCCAGTATATAAATTATATAACAAATCGTATATGGAAATCAAAGAAAGGTTGGTTAAATTTATAAATTTAGTTAGATATAAAAAGACAACAGCAGCAAAATGACCGTCTTTCACTATCGTATAAATTTCGTTAACAAGACACAATGAGGTAAAATCAACAAATAGTAAAGCAGTCCAGGATAACTCGATAATTGGAGTCGTAAAACGCTGCCATCAATTATCGATAGCGTCGAATGACGGATGAACTATGTCGCTTATGTTTCAACCTCGATACTTTGGATACGAGGTTTTGCATTTACGATGCGTTTTCCTTTAGAATAAATATGCAAAGTATAGCTTTCTTTATTTTAGGCTAAAATAATATACCCTAACCGAGTACCGATTTTCAGAAAAAAAATTGATGTACTTATAAAAGTAAACTTCGGTGTTTATAATTTTTTAAATTTGATATTCAAATACATCAAAGGTAACGAATTTTCTATTAAACCCACAATTTGTGTTATTTTTGCCCAAACGAAAAATTAGCATCTGAATTATACAAATATTTTAAAAATACGTTCGTCCTCGCTAGTTTTAAACATTTGTTAATCACAAGAAAGACTTGATGTTCAAAGGCATTAATTTTCGTAAAAATAAAGGTTTTCAAGAACAAATATATAATTCATTAATATAGATTTACTACTACTTATTCTTTATGTTAATTTTTTAGTGTTTATTATTTATTATAGTTTTCACTGATAAATCAGTTATTATATTATATAAGGCCTTATTAAGTTATTAAATAAGGCCTTAAGAATTTTTATCTACAAGACGCGATATTATAATATGTTAACAAAACAAAATTATTATTATGAATTCATAATATACTTATTAACTGGGTATCTGTAAAGTTGAACTTGACTTTGATAAATGTAAAAAAGCAATCAAAACATTAAATAGCTTTAGCTTTATGTTTTCTATAATTGAGAGGGGTCTGGGCCCAGGAAAAACTAATAAGGTTTATTGGGCTAATGTATTATAATATTATATTATACTTTCTATCAATTATATAAATAAAAAAATATAATATCATTAATTAATACTAAAAAAATAAGAGAATAAATACGTCTATTTATATATATAAACGTATTTTATATATTCGTCTATACTTATCTAATAAGCCTATTTTGACCTTCATAACGCTTAATCTGAAAATAACCAAAAATATGTCACAAGATTACGAGTGGCGTTCAATATATTCACGTTATTTACTTTTAGGGTCGTAGTGGTGAACCCGCGTTACATCTCCTGTAACAATTCTGTCGAAAGCACTAGACGGATATTTCCCACAGAGTCCTTTAAACTCCCTACACCACATGATGAGCATCTTCCAGTACAAGTTTTTAACTCTTTTCAGTTTCCTCGGTAGCGGCGAATATCAGCGTTCCCGACCGAGGGTCGTCCCTAATGCTCTCCTTGCCCCTTTTAAATTTAGTTGATCGATTTTTAAATTGTGGATAACGAAGGTGCATAACCATGATAAACTGGTACCATCTCTACGTGAATGACTTTTCGACTCTTCTCTTGTTTAGTCAAGAATTTAATCACAACGCTGGGTTCGATTTTCTTAGACTTCGTCATTTCGATCGTGATCCACTAAGTACTAAAAAAATACTAATTATCAGAATTTTACACAATATAACAGAAAAAGAAGAAATTTTGTATTCATACCCTCAATGAATGTCACTTACTTATCTAATTTAACTACCTATATCAAAAGTGAATTAACTATTATAGATATCGAGAATACATTGAACGCCCCTCGGTGTTACAACATGCCAACCGCATTGCTTACGACACGAGATCTTTAGGGGGTTTTATCTTCGATATAGTGAAACTCTTCCAAATGAAGTCAATTTATTAATGAATCACTTTACATTTTATATTAATTATATTTATATTAACGAATTATATTTTATATTAATGGATCACTTTACACTTTATATTAATTAAATTTATGTTAACGAATTATATTTTAAATTAATGAATTACTTTACATTTTATATTCAATATTAGTTCTTATGCCCGGAAAGGTGTCATGTCCCTCGGAAGACCTCAGTCAAACGAATCTTGTTTTTTATATAAAATAATTAATTTCTTTCTATTTTAAATATTAAAATTCCGTGAAATGTGAAAAAAGTAATAGATTTTATTATATTTAATTAAAAAGTTTTAATACATATGTGATACATTTATCAATGTATACAGTATCTCTTAGAATATTGTCACTAATCCAGCTGGTTAACTAACGAAACAAGTATGTCTATTTTATTTGCTAACTGAACCAAAAATATACAAGTATATCTATTAAATTACTAGTATTTATTCGGACAATTACTGAACTCCCACTCATTTGTAGATGACATCAGACATAAAATCGAAAGTGACTCTGTCTATTTTTTTTAGGTATTGCAGGCTCCCATTTTGTCACACGCATGTCTTCTATATATTATGGCAATTAAAAGCTTTTAATGTTTTTAAAAACTAATTAATGTCATTTAATCAAGTTCAAATAAAAAAAAAGAATTACTAAACTTTGTTTATTTATTTAGAAAAAAAATTATATTGTTAAAGTAACAAAAAGTAACAAAATTTAACTGGTCAACAATAAGTAAATAAACTCCATAGATATTTATGCACAATAAAACATTTTTTTATCATGATTTTTGCTTTTTTAATCTTTCACACTCTTGCATTTTAATATAACTATAAAACTTGCCACTACGAGTATAACAATCGAAGGAAAAAGATACGGTTCACAGTGGACGATGTCAAAGTGTAATAGAATGTTTTTAAAAAAGATGAATGTTTTGATATTATTAGAAGTCTTTTTTACTATTCCAACCAAGCTAATAGTGCTTATGCTAGCAAAACGTGGTTCGCATCAATAATCCAATGCCCGAATCGAATCCCCAGATCGTAAACGCAATGGTTATTAATAATTAAGCTATTGCCGCTTGTTGATTTTTAATTACTTCTCTAGCTTGTGCTAAAATAAATAAACATTCAAATGTATCCAAGTATTGTTGACGACACAGTCCGGCAGTAATCGGAACGCGTGGTGAGCGTAACCGTCGACTCACTGGCGGATACGCAAGGAAACCCGCTCTTCGATGATTCATGCTTTGAGCTCTACGTACATGTTTTGCTCTAACGCAACAACGTTTTATGACTTTAACGTTCATTTAGGTATATAGCAGTCAAAATAGAATTTTTGGACAAATACATGGGTTAATAACAGTTCATGTATTTGGTTAAATTAACCTTTAACAAAAATATATATTTATTGATCATTGACGAATTAATTAATACTTAGTTTATTTCTTATATATTCATCTTTTATGTGTTATAATTAGATTTAAATGCAGTATTTTCAATAGCAGTGCTTATTCTGAAATTTATTTTTTCATAACTTACTTTTATTATCAATCCTTTCATTGATCTCTATTGCTTGTTATTCCAACATTAATTTTCTAACGATACAATTAGACCCCCACTTTCAACCTTTTCAATACTTGTGATCCGGCAAACATACAACAGCAAATAAACCTTCGATTCATAAATGTAATATCATATCTGATGACACCTGAGGTGACACAAAAAATACATGAACATATAAGAATCAAAGGTATTTAGTTCATACATTACTAATGTAGGAGGAAACATTACTCATAAAGGAACGAAAAATAAAGAACCCATAGATATCAAACTTTATCCAAAATGAAACTAGAAAGTTGATTGCAATACAATGCCTAGTATAGCGCACCAAGGACTTATAACATTACAGACAATAATATTATTAGGAAATGCATATTTCGTTGTGACGTATTAACGTACTACATATCTTTTGCGGGCTGCATGTTTCGTGACTATATTTATCGGCTTTGAACAATAGATTCCACCACGGTGTAGTCTCAACATTTTTTATTTTATATAGAAGAATTAAAACAATTATTTTCTTAATAATGTGTGATATTTAAAAAAGAAGTTTGCTGATGCATTTGCTATAGAAATTTAGTGCCTGGGGTCGATGTCGATAAATCCTTTAAAACTGACCGAATAAGAGTAATAGTTTAGTTTTACAATTATTTTCTTTTTCGAAATTATTAAAAGTTGGAAAAATATGCTAATGAGCAAAAAGAGTAGCGTAATATGTAAATTTTACTTAGAATATACCAACATGAACACATTTCGTTTGTTAAATAAACAGAGCTGTTAATGTTGTGCAAACTGATCTAATACAAGTCAGCGAAAAGCGGTTGTTTGCATATTAAATGTCTATTTGGAATTGAAATTAAGATCGCCTATAGCGAAAATCTTCAAGAACAAAGCAGATTCTACATTTGGTGAATACAAAATCAAAAATGTCCGACCATCCATCAACTACATTGAGGGGCGCCTTGCCACGTTCGCTCCGCCAGCGCCCTATATGGCCGCGTGCGACACAAGGCCGAACAACGTCCTCGCCAACTCCAACGCCACTTTATTAAAGCTCAACAGACAAGTGTATGTCAATTAATAAGACGTTATATTAAACATTTTGAAATGCGGGTTCGGATATGCATACTATTGGTACCTTGGACAGCACATCAGGCTAATAAGTCCATGCTCAGAGACGTGAGAATTTGCGAAAGACTCGTTCTTCTTGGTCACTCGTCGCACGCTTAGGTACCTTGGCCGTATAATAAAACGCAATATCTTACTAGGAAGGATAGATGATACCAGACCGCACAGCCTCAGATCGAAACAATAGGCAAACCACACTTCAGATAACAAACACTACACACAATAATGAACACACTACAGATGTCTATACAGGAAGCAATGCGAGTGATATATAAAAGGAAGAAATTTACACCTAGACAATAAATATTGCAGGTCTTTTGGATTGAGAAAATATATAAAAATATTACATAAAATACTCTTGCAGTATAAACTCACCTCACTAACTTACTATTCTCAATCAAATGAAAGAAATGGTTGTCTTTGTGAATTTTAACATATTAGAGATATCTCTGATAATGAGAGAATCTGATTGCAAGATTTAAATAAATAATCTATCTAACATCATAACCTAACTGCATAGCACTTGCTGATGTAGAATCTCCATACAAAAATAACTTCTAGAACTATAATAAATACCCTTTCTTATAGCCTGTCTACTTGGGATTCCTTTTTCGTTTCTCTCTTCAATTATTCCCTTAATTATATGCAATATAAAATCATGACAATCTATATTCCCAGTCATACCTCCACTTCTATTCTTGATGTGGAACCTTGAAAGATAAGGCAGTACTGGTATACAGTAACCCATGCAAAAGTTACAATATTAAATATAGCAAAAATCTATAAACATCAAAGAAAGAAACATAAAGCACCGTTGACAAATTTCTAGCGGATGGAACAATATTTTCTTCATACCAATAGAATAAAAAGAAAGATAGGCAAAAAGATTCTTAAATGCTAAAAAAGTAAGGCAAACAAACACTAAAGAAGGCAATTAATCATGTTGACCTCTTGGTCCTTTAGCTTTCATAGCTCATGGAATTAAATACATTAGGAAAAGTGCTACTTAAGTTTGTAATCTGTGAAAATGTAGTCTTTCCAAGGATGAGTTGGTACATTCATGATGTAGACAAAAATAAGCCAAAAAATTGATATTTGCCTAAGAAATGCTTCGTCCCCTGAATGATCAGTTTATATTCATATTTTATTTTATAGTTGAGCAAGGAAACAAATATGAGTACCAGATCAGAACGTTTAAATGATTATATTTTGTTATATCATTATTAGTAGTGCTAATTATTTATAAAAAAATAGGCAGTGGAGTGAAAAATAATGTAATTTTTTTAGCAGCAAATATGTATCTAGGGATAAAATATTCAGATAAGATATAGCTTTATCTTATCTGAATATTTTTTAACATCTATTTTCCAAATTATAAAAGTGTACTTTGCCAAGCATGCCCCCTGTAATAGAAGCATTTTGAGATTTTATTCATTATATTCTTTTGTCATGCTTCATATATCTCTTTTACAATCAATTTATATAGTCAACAGCTTCTCTGTACAAGCAGGTTTATGACCAGGGCATGAAATGTTGCAACAGTAACACTGCTGCCCAATCAAGTAGTCAAGTAATGTTTAGATATTCATAGAATTATTCATAACAACTCCAACTACACTAATGATGATTGTAATGTAAAATCTACTTCAGATCAATTGCTCAAAGGAAAATAGGAACCTACAATCTTAAATCGTAAAGATAAACTCGTGTGCTTCCCGTTATGTGTTATTTGAATAATTATCCACACGCAATCTTAATATTTCATAAGAGTTTATGGTTGTCAAGTAAAGTACTTAATTATGTACTTAAAAGTTTGATTACTTATTTAAATGTTGATTACTTTCTTAAAGTGAAAATTCCTATATAATAGTGTTTATAGGATAAAGTACGCTATCGCGTAAAGGAAAGCTGGTGTAGGCTTGATCTCGTGATAGTAAATCATGTGGGAAATTCGAAATCTTTCATGAATTAAAGTGCAGACTATTACTACGAATATATAGTTAAAAAAAAAGGTAACATAAAATAACAAAACCTAATTGTATTTTATTGGACGTGTAATTGCACTCACCATCTGTTCTTTTAATGTTGATGTTAATTCCGGACTGAATATTTATTGTACCGTCATCCATTTTTTCACAACTTTATGCACTATATACACAATATAACATTATTTTGCAACGAATGATTGTTCAACAATCGCTCAACACATTCGTAAATTGCACTCAAAACCGGTGAAAATTACAAATAAATTTCTACACCCAGACCAGATTGACAGTTATATCGAGCTAGCTACACACTTCACACCAGAAAACGTTTGAAATTTATTTCACTAAAAGTCAAATGAAGCACAATATATTCTACTTTAAAATAAAGGTAACTATTTTGATAATTATAAAAAGTAAGTATGAACTAAAGCTGTTTAATACTAAAAAATATTTTAAATTATTTCAGTTGTAATACAAATTCCAAAATTAACTGTCTGAACACCATTGCATCGAAAATTGAAATAGTATTGCCACTGCCACATCAAATTTACTTTATTTTCCCTAGAGTATAGGGTTCCTAGTGTATTTTTTAATTTTAAACCGTTGTCACGTTCAGTTGTGTTCAAGTTGTATGTACTTGCACATACAACTTGAATACAACATTGAAATAAATTTATTGGTGGAAGTAGAAACAATATAATGTTGGCGAAATAATATCTTAAATAATGGATTAAGGTCGCATAAGCAATGTCAGATATATTATCATCAAATGCAATCAGGTTACTAACACTTCAAGAATGGCATAATATTTATCTGTAGCATGAATGGGCTGGCTCGCCCGGGGAGGTACCACACTCCCGCACAAAACTGGTCTGAGCGGTAGCTTAACTACCGCGCTTCGTACGGTGAGCGGCTGAATTCCGGAGGCCCAACACCCTCCCCTTCGGTCTAGCGTCTACTCTGCTTTACATCAGATGACACGCCTGCTCGTTTGCCTTCCTATCCCATAAAAGAAAACTATACTAAAATTTATTATAGAAAAGGATAATCATTTTAAATGGTCCCAAAATGACAAATTAATGTTGATTAACTATTAACGACCAATTGGTTCAGTGGCGGGGCCCCTGCCTACGAAGACAATGGTCGCAGGTCGCGGTCGATCCCCGCATTGGGATAAATATTTATTCCGAGGCCTAAAGTATTTATTCTGAGTATGGATACCTCACCAATCCGCATTGGAGGCCCTTGCTCAGCACGGGGACATATATGAGCTGTGAAAAAAAAAGTGTTAATAATACTTATTAATTTACAAATTCCTAAAATTCAGCTTGCATAAAGTTCTACTGTTTCTTGAATGAAATAAGAATCTAAATGTAAAATGTTTTACAAACATTATGGCCAGATAGCACATGCGAATAACCTTGCTACGTTTCGTAGAAGTAAACTCAAAAGAAGTCACGACATAGCTAAGTGGAATATTTATAAATTACATCACACGAATTCCATGATTTTTTGACCCTATTCTTGTCACACATAATCATATTTGTGTAACCCTCCCGGTTTGTATTCAAATATTTTGCAATTTCAGATTCAGATATTATTAAATTAAAACAATACTTCCGTTTCCATTCCATATTTTGAAATCTGTCGTTTCAATTAAAATCATTACACATGTTTTGTAGCCTATATGTTATTCCGGTGTATAAGCTATATTCCTATAAAGTTTTATCCAAATCCGTCCAGTAGTTTTTTCGTGAAAGAGTAACAAATATACATCCATACTCACAAACTTTCGCATTAATAATATTAGTAGGATATGACGACACGAAGCTTATACTTGTCACACTTTTTTACGTTTTCTAAGTAAGTTTGTAGTTGTTATTTCGAAGAGTCATTTATATTTTTTTTTGCTCACGCAAAAATCAAAGAGGTACGGTGATATGTACACTTATATACATTATAAAATTATTAGCTTCTTTATCATAAAAGGATTTCGTTTTAACAGTTTTCATTATGCTGTATCGCATTTCGCCTGCGTGGAGAATGTACGAGTATTTTTGTAATATCAGACGTACAATATTTTTTCAATATTATATGTGAGTCGCTAAGCGGAAGAGTGGCCTAATCCACAAATTTCCAGAAACAGAGTTAAGTAGATTTTGTATACTAGACTATAGATCTTTAAAACTATACTGGCCTAAAACTTAGTTTCTGTAGTGTTTGATAGATGGCGTTGATGATGTTATGTTCGTATTCCATTTCAAATTTATGATTACGTTCGTAGGAAAAGCGGCTTATTATATTAGAGGCCATTTAACTTCAGCATTTGGCTTGGGCCACTCTTCGGCTGAGCGACAAACTATCATACTCTCATAATCGTTTTTTATTCGAAATGTGTTTTTTGCTTAGTATTGACATATTTGACCAAATTTAAGAACTTATAACTTCCCAAACTTTGACACTGGCAAAAAAATACAAGCTGACGCCATATATATTAAAAAAGTTATAAATTTGTAATGGCAACTTTGAATTGCATAAAAATGAAGTAGATTAGCAATTTATCATCGGTTTATCGAGTCTAGAATTTAGGTCTTGCTGTATCTGTTTACTTCTAATTTGTATCATTAGTGCAATGAATAGCGAACACAAATTATCGCATAAAGCTAAAAAGCGCATAAAAGAAGTGAAGAGGAAGGCCAGGCCTGGTAAGAACATGAGTAATTTCACCATTATCGCTTGGCTAACTTTTGGTATTCTTTTAATTTTCACCGACTCATTACCGTAGCATATTCGATTATTTATCTCTTATACCAGTTTGTATATTATAGAAAAAAGTTGTATATAATACTATTTAAAAATTTCTAAAATAATCTGTAATTCACACGCGTTTCTTAGTACCACCACCTTTTATAATAAATTGGCTAGATTTTATGAAAATCATTAATATATAAGCAACTTCATTATATTCATACAAGTTTCTGAAATTAATATTTATGAAACAATTTTGCACATATTGTGAGATATATATTAATATTGTGAATTTTTGTTTCATTATACAGAATTAGCTGATAAGCACCAATGGACAGCTTTAAAATATGCAGGAAATTTTGAAGAGTTTCTTAAATGTATTGACAATGTAGATAGAATTAATGTGGATGAGGTACCATCTGATGAGTTTATAAATAAGTATGAGAAGATATATAAACCTGTAGTAATTACAAATGTACAGACTAATTGGAGAGCTAATCATAAATGGACATTAGATAGATTGGCAAAAAAATATCGTAACCAAAAATTTAAATGTGGGGAAGACAATGAAGGCTATAGTGTTAAGATGAAAATGAAGTATTATGTAGAGTATATGAGGACAACGACTGATGACAGTCCTTTGTATATTTTTGATAGTAGTTTTGGTGAACATCCTAGAAGGAAGAAACTTCTAGAAGATTATGAGGTACCTAAATACTTTAGGGATGATTTATTTAAGTATTGTGGAGAAGAGAGAAGACCACCTTACCGCTGGTTTGTAATGGGACCACAGAGATCTGGAACAGGAATACATATTGACCCATTAGGCACAAGTGCATGGAATGCATTAGTATATGGCCATAAGAGATGGTGTTTGTTTCCAACTCAAACCCCAAGAGAACTGATCAAAGTTAGTGGAGTCATGGGTGGAAAGCAGCGGGATGAAGCAATAACATGGTTTAAACTTATTTACCCAAACACTTTACTGGATACATGGCCAAAGGAATATAAACCTGTACTTATCCTTCAAAGTTTTCGTAAAGTTTCTTAGCCTATGGATTTTAAATAATAATTAAAGTATAATAAAGTTGATTTTTTGTTTGTGGGATATAGTAATGAGAGAATTTAACAAATTATTACATATATATTTCCTAAATAGTGTTTGAAGACATTTAATTTTACATTTACTATTAATTTTTATTGTCCCCAATCATTTAGTTATTAAATAACATAGAATACAAACTCTTTGATGATGTCTCCATCAACTGACTCTAAAGCATTGAATTCATCAATCACTCTAAAACTTCAAATTAATTCACTGTACAAACATACTATAACTTATACTGGATAAGGCCCTCTAACTTGTGAAATCGCATCATATGTAGTGTAGCCTTTTTAAGATTAATCTGAAAAAACATAGAGATTAAAATTTAAAAAGTAGAGTTGTGAGACTTGACGTCTTGCAAATAATCATTTAAGCTTAAAAAAAGGCAGTTATTTTAATATTGATGAAAATCACTACAATTTAATTAATATGTGTAGACTTGCTTATAATTTTACAAATTATCAAAGAATACCTTTCTAAAGTATTTAAATTGTTATAAAAGAAAATAACTTATAGCTTAGGAAATAGTTTATTGCTGTATATTGAATTGTAATCTCTCATAGTTGAATCAACCTGGATTTTTGGACCACATTTTACACCACTAAATTTTCACTAAAGAATATAACTACTATTATAGAAATTATTTTTTATATTGTGACTATTTTGCTATCATTTCAATATTTTTATTTTCTAAATCATAGCAATTAGGAATATTAATATAAATAAGTATCTATATTTACAGGTTGAAATACTACAAAAGCCAGGTGAAACAGTGTTTGTCCCAGGAGGCTGGTGGCATGTTGTGCTCAATTTAGATGACACTGTGGCAATAACACAAAACTTCTGCAGCCGTACCAACTTTCCAGTTGTATGGCATAAAACAGTTCGTGGACGCCCTAAATTATCTAAGAAATGGGTCAAAACCCTTGAGATGAAAGAGCCTGAACTGTACAAAGTTGCCAGTCGCATGGACTTAAACCAGAGCACAGGGGTTGCATCTGATAGTTCATCAAACAGTAGCTCATCTAGTAGTGACAGTGACAGCAGTTCTTCAAACAGTTCGACTGAAGAAGACAGTGGGCAAGAGAGTATTACAGCTCATAAAAAAAAGAGGAAAAGAAGAGTATGAAATAAACATAACACAATATAGTACACATTCAGTAAATATTAAAATTGAAAAAACACCAATTAGATCTATTTTAGGGATTTATTACTTTGTAATCCCACCCATTTTGTATTAGTAGTGTTATTCTAAGTTATAAACGTATCATTGTTTTCAACAATATATTTTTTGTTAACTGATAATATAATAATTAATACATTTCAGTATTATTATTTTTCTTATTATTGTATCTATACATGTATGATTTCTGAATTAAAAATAAAATGTTGAGCTTAAGAAATATTCTTCGAATTTACTTACAAGCGCTATATAATTTAAAAGTTGTTGCTGATTAAAAACGAAATCTAAACAATAATAGAAAAGAAATTTTTTAACCCGTTAAAGCCTTCCAATAAAAGTTTTAAGTAATAATCAACTTTTTTCATGATAAAAAATATCGCAGGATTGCGTAACATTTCTCCTTACTTAAGAAGTAAAACCCAATGAATACAATTTCGAGAATCCAATACTATTTTTTATGGGATAGGAGGGCAAACAAGCAAGCGTGTCGCCTGATGGAAAGGCGGATCAACGCCGCCCATAGACAACCGCGACACCGCAAGAGTCGCGGAAGCGTTGCCGGCCTTTTAGGTATGTATAGGCTTGTTTTTTGAAGGTTCCAATGTCGTATCGGTTCGGAAAGACTGCCGAGGGTAGCTGGTTCCACAAACTGGTGGTGCGTGGAAAGAAATTATGAGAGAAACGCACCGTAGTAGATCGCCACTTATCCAGATAGAATTTTCCTTTACGGTGAGTTGTGCGGTTGTGGAATTCGGCGGCGGGAATTATTCCAAACAATTCCTCGGAAAAAAGAAACATTTCTTAATACTAATGTAAAATTTAACACTTTGTGACGAAAAAATTTTAGGCAAATTTCAATGGGAGCACACGAAACTAAAACATTTATTGAAGTAAAATACCCTCGGTAAGCATTATTAGATTGCTCTGTATTTGATAAAAAAAGAATAGACCCTACATTTGCATAAATTTGGAGGAACCGAATTTAATCGATTTTTCTTAATCTATTCGTAATTTTTTATAATTATTCTATTTTTTACTGTTATGGTTATATTTTTTTCATTTTTATATAGTTTCGATGGCATATGAAATATATTTTTTTATTGCAACCGAAGTTTCTATTCTTGTGTTAATTTCAGTGTAAAGTAAGAAACGACCATAAGTAATCAACTTTTATAATGACCTAATTTTTTTACAGCTAGCAACACTCAATTATTTTGTCGATTCTCACGGATAGTCATTTATTATTCTTGCTGAAGTCAAATTAATATATTAATTCAAAATGTTGAAATTGGCTTCTGGAACTCTGGTTAATGTTTTGAAACGTTCGTTGACACCAACCGTGAAGACCTCTTCTGTAATTCCTACAAGAAGATCACACGGGGGCCCCGTTGAATCGGATGAAGAATTTGATAGCAGGTTAGTCCTTACCTGAAAATTATGACGTTATGTAACTAAATTTTTGTCAATAGTTGTCGGCTTTTGGCTTTTTTTTATATGAGTAACGTTTTCATAAAACTTTATTTAACAGCAGTCTAAATCTTATATAATTGTTTTTTAATTTCTGAATTGTAGTTAAACATATCTTCTCTTGCATTATTCTTATATTTACTAGTCGATTCAAACGAATATTTATATAAAAATGTATTTTCATCATAGTAAGGCATGAGGCATTTGATAAAAGATTGAATAAATGAAACAACTTCATAGTTATTTTAATTATTTATTAGTTATTTTAATTATTTATTAACAATTCTGTTTAGACTAATAATACTGTTTTTATATTTTTGAGTCATCTAGGTTTTTGATTCATCTATTTTTAAGACCTGTTAGTGTTCTTTTTTTTTTAAGAAATTCTTACACATTTTTGATGTGTGCAAGAATTTTTTTGATACATGCAATCCTGGACCAATTAAACAGGTCTCTGGATGTAAAGCAATCCATTGTTTTCCAATATACTCCTAACCTTGTTTTTAATTTCCTTTGATTCACACCCTATCGCTGACAAAGAAAGTACCAAAACAGCCCAAAACTTTAATTCTCCACTGTGTTTAATTGAAATCACAGGGCATGCCTCATAAACCCTTTCATTCAACAGATTCTAGACAAAAACTTCTGTGAATCCAAAAATTTCAAATTTGGATTCATCAGTCCAGAGTATCTTTCAGTCTGCACTTCGTGGGATTATTCTGTTTTTTAGCCCAGTTGTCTTCTTTTTATTAAATAATTTTTAGAAGTGATTTTGAGACCATTGTGCATTCCTTAAGACTATAAATCAATAAAAATATTTTATATTTAAATAAAGTGACACTAGTACAGTAATAATTTAAATATATAATATAATAATATGAGTTGTGTGTACATTAATATGAAAATGCATAATTTTTCTTCTTTTATAGCTATTAGGTATAACTAGCCAGTGTCAAGTAATAAAACAAATATCTTAAAGTGTACTATAGCTTATCGTGTAATGTCCAGATGAAATGGTGGCCATTCTACCTAAACCTTCAATGCACTTTTGCAGTTAACTTAAAAAGTCACAATACACATACTTTCACTCCACTCATACACCTATAATTAAACTACATCGTACAACATGCTACCAGAATTAAACTATAAATTATATTAACATAAGATTATGAAAATGAAATAAAATCACAGTATCACTGATGTAAATTGGTGAGAATTTATTCATTCATTTGAATTAATGGCAATTGGTGAGAAAATGTGTGTGTAATGAGAAAATAAAAATTAGCATGGCATAACATCAAATTAATTTGGCCGAACTATACCTTTTGTCCCCCTACAATCGTTAGTCAAAAATGTTTTTCTTTTTTAATAAATTCATTAGTTTCAAAAAAGATGGAAAACATATTTGTAGAAACTGAACTGACAAAAACCTAAAGAAGTAACCTAAAAATATTTACAGATTTAATAGACTACATATTTGAATCAATTTTTAAAATAACTTTTACAAACCTCCTTTCCTAAATATTCCAGAGCAAATATATTTATATTAATGTGAAAAATATTTAATTTTCAGATATGAAGCATTCTTCAATAGGAAAGACATTGATGGTTGGGAAATCCGCAAGGGTATGAATGACCTTTGTGGCATGGACCTTGTTCCAGACCCAAAAATCATCAAGGCTGCTCTTCATGCTTGCAGAAGGGTGAATGACTATGCACTTGCAATTAGATTTATTGAAGCATGCAAGAACAAATGTGGCAACAAAGTAAATGAAATCTATCCATATATTATTCAAGAAATCAAACCTACACTTACTGAACTAGGCATTGAAACTCCTGAAGAACTTGGTTATGACAAACCAGAATTAGCATTAGAGAGTGTTTATGAGATGTAAGGCTACCCGAGTTATCAAGTTAAGCTGTAGAAGAGTTTGTATGATAGTTTTGTTGTTGACTTTATTTAATTGAATTGTGCAAAAAGCATCCTTTCAAAATAACTTTTGTAGGTTTGCCATATAAAATCGACCAGCTTTTGTTGTATGTATTAAACATTGAGAATACATAAGTGTTTTATTCAACACCCTCATAAGCAATATAGGAATCTAAAGTGTATCATTGGAAGTGCAATATGTACATACACATGTTCTGATGAGAGAAGCCTATGTCCAAAAGTCCTTTATTTTACAGATTGCATATGTGCCTTATGCCTAACTTTTGCCAAGTTCAACTCTTCAGTGTTTCTGTAACGCCTTTGGTCGAAAATGCAGAGTCATCGTATATGTCTACGCCAGACTTTGGGGGCGTAATAAGAATAATATGACTATTTACTTCACGTAATAGGCTAAAGCGAGAGATCCCTACATTTTTTTTATTCTAAGAGGTGTTGGAACGTTGCGCGCACTGCTTTGCTTCAGTTGTGGGCATGCGAGAAGAGTATGCCCTTCACTATCGTCCCACTCGCCGGTAACTAATCTTTTATAACTAAATAATATTTATTCCGTGATTAGGACAAGCTAAAGCAAGGGTGGTAAACATGATTAAATCCCAAGTTCTACGGTTTACCAACTAGAATGTACGATCTAAAAATTTACAATCTGTACTTATTCATAAGCTTAACGTTAAATACTATTATACCACATATGTTATATTTCACCACCATAATCCATCGAACCTAATAGTTTTTGTATCCTAAGTATATAATTTGTAACGTGTATATTCGGCGTCATAACATATTTATATATTAACCTAAACCTTTGATTATTTAATTTTTCTTTCAATTAAATTTTAAAATGCCTTTGAACCGTATATTTTTTTTATATTATTTATAAATATTTAGTTTACCACCGTTTAGGAAAGTGGATTTTACTGCTAATGGGAAAAAATAGGCAGTGAAGCTTGCTGTATATTTTTTTGTTCATGGGATAGGAGGGCAAACGAGCAAGCGTGTCGCCCGATGGAAAGCAATCAACGCCGCCCATAAACAACCACGACACCTCAGAAGTCGCGGAAGCGTTGCCGGCCTTTTAGGTATGTGTAGGCTTGTTTTTTGAAAGTGCCAATGTCGTATCGGTTCGGAAAGACCATCGAAGGTAGCTGGTTCCACAGATTGGTGGTGCGTGAAAAGAAGTTTCGAGAGAAGCGCACCGTAGTAGATTTCCACTTATCCAGATGGTGAAACTTTTATTTACGGCGAGTTGTGCGGTTGTGGAATTCGGTGGCGGGAATTATTGCAAACAATTCCTCGAAGCACTCCCCATGATAAAAGCGGTAAAAAAATGCTGAGAGATGAGACATCCTTCCGCAGCACTAGAGAATTAAGCCGATCGGTGAGATCTTGGTCATCGACGACTCGGATCGCACGACTTTAAATGCGGTCAAGTGAAAGAAGTTGATACTGGGGAGCCCCGGCTCAGAGGTGAGTACAGTATTCCATGTATGGCCTAACTTGTCCCTTTTAAAGTCGCAGGCAATGGGCAGATGTGAAATATTGTCTCGCTATACTAAGCACACCCAGCTTTTTCGATGCTAGCTTGGCCTTTTCTTGCAGACGGCCACGAAACTGGACGTCATGCGATATGTCAACGCCAAGGATTCCAATATACGGCTTAAAATTAAGGGGAGTGCCTCCAAAGCGAGGAGATACGTCAAAGGGAATCTTTTTGGAGGTAAACGCGCAACTTGTGTCTTATTGAGGTAGAATTGGATTAGAATTAGAATTATTATATCTGTTTTCACGTTATATATAAGTTTGCGATATTTTTTCGAAGCTAATAAATAAGGGTATTTTTTTATAGAAAAACAACGAGTACGTAAATACTTTAATGATTGCAATATTCACACTGTCATACAATTTATTTACAATCAAAAATTAAACGTATACTTAATAACAATATTGTGCTTTATTCCATCTACACAAAACATACAGAACACAATACATTTCTTTGGTAAAAAATAAATTAGGAAATATAAAATATGTATCGAACACAACATAAAAAAACAATTTAACTATTATACATAGATATTGTCTAATTTCAAAATAAACTTATATTTGGAGCTTAGATCACTTATTCTCTTTGTACTTTTATATGACGACTAACTTAATGACTAGTATCGAATATAAATTTCAAATTGTTTATTAACGCGACTCCTTAATATATGTATATCGAGTAATGCCAACTAACGGCGTGGATTAGGTAGGTAAGCTCTATTTGTACAGCTAAGTTTAAAACAATGTATTTGAAATGAGATATTTATTAATCATTTAAGATAAACCCGTACAAATATCATCTGACAAGAAATACCTATTATAATAGGTATTTTTTGTCAGATGCAGTGAGGGTGATTTAATTATAATAATTTTTCTAGTTGGTTAAACTATGGTACAAAAATTGAATACACATATTCATACATATCTCAAAACTATACATGGAAAACCAGTTTTCCATTTCGTTTTGACATGCATACATTAAAAACAGTACACTTTAGAAGACTAGAATGATCCACTGACTCAAACAGACTAGAATAAAAGTAGACACAACAAATAAAAAAACAAACAACGACCGAGTTAACAAACGCATTTAGAATAAATTATACATATTATTTAAAGGAATGTAAATTTAAATAGTTCTATTTTTATATTTAAAGAACCGCCATATTAAAATTAAAGGAACGGTTTGTGTGATAAATAAATAAAATTGTCATATTTTATAAAATATTGCACAAATTAAGGGGTTTTGTGTTAGCATTTATCTTATTGTTAGTATAATTGATTTTTCAGTGTTTGGTCAGACCTATCATTTAATTTTGAACTTCTAAATGTTTATTTTTTTTTCCAAAAGATATGTCCATAAATTAAAATCACTGAATTAACCAGTGCAATCATTATTAAAATTTCTATTGTACGATGTTATTTTTAAGGTACATTTTATAAGGTTCTTATCTATTGCTAATCAAAGCAAAGGTCTGGATTTGCTACTTAACTAATACACTATCGTTTGATATAAATATTTTTACTCAAATACATATTTCTATAACAATTTAAACTATTCTTACAACTAAATCACTTGAAGTTTTAATTCAAAGTCATGGACATATTATTTCGTAGATTTATTTCGATTAAATTTATGTTTTTTTTAAGAATTCAAGTTTTTATGCCAAATCACGAGCTAAAAGACTTTTTGATAGATGCGCATTGGTTATATGAGGATTTATTATTATTAATAAGAGTTCGATTTTTATAAAATACAAGCTTGGATAAGTCTCCTTTCTTATAGTTAGGCCAAAATAACGTGTCAAACTAACTCATTCGTTTTAATCTAGCTAAATGCATAACATTTAGGTTACTTAAATGTTAGAATTTTTGAAATATTATTTTATTTATTTTAAACAAATTCAATACAGGACATCCGCGGGACAAAACCATTATTTGTCGATATTCACTGACCTTGTAACGTTTGTCGACGGTAATCGACAATTTATTATTAAATGTAATGTACTGTAAAGTTAGTTTTAGAGCATAAAAGATTAAAATACATCGGCTCTTAAAAAATTTAAAATATAAACAATTGCGCTCAACAGATATGCGCAGTTGTTTATATTTTTCAATATTATAGACGACAGAATTCAAGCACACTTTTTCTTAACACATTCTTTTTTTATGATTTAATTGAAATTAAGGTGTCCAACTATGAGAAAGTACGACTTAACGATCTTAGTAAACAATTTACAAAACAAAGTTAAAACAGAATAAATTATTCTGATTTATCTTATTATATTGTTTGTAACATAATCGATGTGTCTATGAAGTTATATCAAACATTTTTTTAAAGTTTTTAAACACTACAGTGTCGGCAACAGACACATTGGGAAAAGTCCCGTATGAGGCTCGTGCATGGTGTCAGTTTTGTCATTCTTGCAACGTGTGTGAGCGTTAGGCGCGTTCGTCGAGCATGTCAGCTGAGGGTGGCGAGTCAGCCACCAACGTCAGCAGCTAGGAGTCTGTAACCACTGCGTCACGCTCAGCTTTTACTTGCTGTAAAAAAACAATAAATACTTATTCGTTAAGAGAATGCATGGCTAAGGGCTAGCTTAGTCGCAAGCGTGCTGACCGTACCGGGATCAGGCTCCCCCGGGTACTATGGTGCCTTACCTCAGCATGCAGGGCTCTGCTGGAGCTGACCTCCATCCTCCCTTGCGACTCGTGGGATTCACTAAGACGAATTCAATATAACTAATTTGTTGAAAAATGACGGCGACGTGGGTCGCTACCCGTCACGTCCTGATTCTCACGAGGGCGAGAAGCGACTAATGGAGTGCCGTTTCGATGAATGGTAGCGGATGGAGCTCTGTGGTCTCTGCCAATGCTGGATAGGCGTAAATATAAAAAAAAATTTTTATATATTATAAAAAAAACTTACCATGGCCTTTGTCAATACTGTGGCGTCCTTGAGACTGAGCACTTGTAATACTTGCGCCTCACCGCCACCTTGCAGCATCACTTGCGCCACACCACCGCCCATCGATATCGCCTCAAGCGCTTCGCCATTCTGCTCCACCTGCTTACAGTTTACTTGTTATTGCTTATTTTTAGTGTAAAATCAAACTTGTATATAAAATAGAATATTTTTAAAATTACTAATACCACAACTCACTAAATACTGGCTCTATGATAACTCAGCATCCCTCTATAAAACAAGGCATTAAAATAATCAATACTATTTCAGGAATTATTTTACTTAATATGGGAAAATAAATTAAAAACTTTATTTTGATTTATATATCCTATTTCGCGAGTAAGCCAACTTAGTTATTTGTTATGAGGCATAGGTATAAAGTAAATATTAATGTAATAAATATCTTACGACTTAAATGACATTTTCATTAAGAAAAGAAATAAATAATTTTAATTTTTATAAGTTTAGATGATTGTTAAAAATAAAAAGAATAAAGAGGATACTGCAGAAATTCTTCTTCATTTATGGAACCTAATAACAAAAGCGTGGTAGAAGCTTAATTGTTAGCGGACTGATGTTTGAGAAATTAAATGTAATTTCTAGTGTCGAATATAAAAAATTTAAAAAACGCTATGCTACCTTCGCTTTAGAAAATAAACTTAGAATCCTTAATAGTTTTTTAAAAAAAAAATAATACAAAAAAATAGACATGTATTTCCCCAAACTTTACAAAAACGAAATTGATTTTATTGTCTATTAATTGAAAGACCTTTAAAGATGTATCAATCATACACAACCTAAATTTTCAATCGGATCATAGAAGGAACAAAGAAGAAAAGAATAAGTGAGAATGACAGTTTAGCCCTTCTAAATATTATTTATCAGACATAGTGATCAACTTATAAGTAACCTACACACATTATTCAAAGAAGAGGAAGAAAGAATAGTACCGATTCAAGTAAAGTATGAAAAAATGATAAATTCATTGAAAACAGATACAAAGAAAATTAATACAGGGAGTAAGAATAGAAAAAAAAACGAAAAAGATAATCACTAATGAAACACATCAGCTGTTACAAAAAGGAAAGAACTAATACAAAGAGAAAAGAAAATTAATCGCCCTTTTATATCGGAAGTGAGTAATAAAAATTCAGGAAAATATTAGAAAAGATAAGAAAATAAAAAAGCAACATACACTAAAAAACCATATTGAAAAAGGTGGATTAAAAAAAGGCTCTAAAAGAATTAAACATTAAAAAAGATTAGATGCTTACTATTAAAACGGTAACTATACTGACAAAGGACCAGAAATAACTTAAGTAGCTACTGATTATAGTAGTATTGAGACTTGTACCAAAGTAAAAGTCAGTGAAATAACGTAACTGAGTCAATACCAAAAATATTGAGGGAAGAAATAATAAGAGCAATAAATACACAAAAGAAAGATAAAACGCCTGGAAATGATTAAATAACGAATGAATTACTAAAATCACAGTAGATTTTGGTAATTGCCCCTAAATAAACAGATATATTTAACAAAATTATAGCGACTGAAAGTATTCCCGCAGACTGGACCAAATCGATTATAATACTACTACATAAAAAAGGAGACAAGGATGAAATTGGACACTGTCGACCAATTAGTTTGACGTCCAATATTTATAGTTTTATCTAAAATAATTTTATCCCATATCACACCAACACTCGAAAACCAATCAAAAGAACAGCCGGGCTTCCGTAGACAAGGAATATAACAAAACTTATTATCTGATATTCGTTGATGATAATAAAGCTTTTTACTCCGTAGAACATGATTATGTTTGGAAAGCTCTGCAAACGCAGGGTATACATGGAAAATACATAAGAATACTTAGTAACATCTATTCCAAAAAGCACAGCCTATTCTATAGAAAGGGAAGTCCGGCAAGGTGACCCTATTTCACCTAAGTTGTTTTCAGCGCCTCTAGAAATGATATTCAGGAACATAAAATGGAATCAAAATGGAGTCAATATAAACGGTGAAAACCTAAGTCACTTACGTTTTGCAGATGATCTGATTTAATTTTCTGAAAGTCCGAAAGAACTAGAATTTATGCTACAAGAATTAGCAAATCAAAGTGCGAAAGTTGGGCTTTCAATTAATACAAATAAAACTAAAATATTGTAGTAAATAATAAAATGTAATGTAGTAATAAATAAAATATTGGAGAAAATAAAATCCGCAGAAGAATAATATACCCGTATATAATATTATCCGTAATATATATACGTAGAAGAATGAAAGAAAAAAGGAAAGTTTACAACATGTGCATTCTGCCATATTTAACATATGGTTGCCAAACATGGGCATTAACGGAACAATTAATGAACAAAATAAATATGTAAAAACGGTATAGAGGGAAGTACAATTGGCGTAAAGATACATGACAAAATCCAAAATGGCGGAAAACAAGATGGCAACCATACAAACCTAAAATCGTTTTTTGTGGGCCTATTTATATAACGCTAGTTACATTACATCCTACTTCCTACTCCTACTAATATTATAAATGCGAAAGTTTGAGAGTATCTATGTTTGTTACTCTTTCACAAAATAAGTACTGGACGGATTTGGATGAAACTTTATAGTAATATAGGTTATACAGTGAAATAACATATAGGCTAGAATTTTTAATGATTTTATGTATTTGTTTGGTCATAATATAACGATACATGTCAATTAAGTCGGGAAACAATCTGGCCTCTGAGAGCTATCTTGGCGTACGCTGCCTAAACTATTGGAGTTACACAAAGATAATGTACCGTAGGATTGTTTGTCTTGAATAGTTCCAAATAAAAGTCTGCGACAGCATACTACCTTTTATAAGCCACTATGACCAAAATTGTGAACTATAAATTAAGTAAAAAAAATATATTTATTTAAAATGATCTGTCACGAAACTTAATGTGGCAGAGCAATTACACGCGAGCGAAGCCGCGGGCAAAAGCTAGCATTATATAAAGCTGCATTACCATTGACTGACTGACTGACACCTTATTTGGGAAACAGTAAGAAATAGAATATAAGTTTGTTCTAGGGAAATGTTCGGATAGGGCTCGAGGCAGAGGAATTATATCTAAACCTTGAAAATCTGAACCTGGTAAAAATTCGCCCGCCCTAACCATGATATAAATATAACCTTAACCTACCGGGGTCGCCCTCGAACAAAAAATGGCAAACACGTGTGGGGGGAGAAAAAAATCCAAAATGGCCACTATACAAACCTACAATCGTCATTTATGGGCCTATTTCGCTGAAATTTGGCAGAAGCCCGTAACACTACCGTAGCTTTGAGAGGCCCCGAAAAGCTAGTCATTAAGTATAAAGTTGGGTAGAGATACGCTAAATAGCTTTCAAAAGATTTAGTAATGCATTATTTTTGTAATTTTATGATATCTCTATAAATTGGTCAAGAAAACTTATACGAGACTAAAAAAAACCATACTTATTTAAAAATATCGTTATTGGACTTAAAACCCAAAAACTAACACACATGGCGTAAAGTAAGAAGCAAAAATAAATAGGCATGCTTATTTATGCTACAAATACTAACTGTACATGTAAAACTTCCTTGCTGTAGTTATATATTTTTTTACGCTTTGTGAAAGTTTACTAATTTTACATACATACAGTGACGTAGCTATCGTAGGGCCAGGTGTTGGAGTGCACCAGGGCCTCGAAGCTCAGAGAACCTCCTAACCTAAGCTTTGAAAAGAGCGGATCTTGTTTTCCGTTTACTGATCTCATTCATATAATAATTATATTGTCATCTGCGTCGTTGTTTATTTATTCCCATTTCCTATAGAGATTCTACCCTTCATAGAAACGACGTATGGATTTATCCTACTTGGAATAACTTCAACTACTTATCCCTATCTATAAGTTTGAAAACCAATATAAGTTCAAGCTAAGTGAATGTAAGGGTCCAATTATTTCCATATGCACCGGAGCCCTTGTCCACCTAGCTACGCCACTGCATACATACCTAATTGCGGACGCACACGTTAATTGCGGAAGTTAGTTATTAACGTGGTATAGGCGTGAATGTTATACGGCACACGGTGATCTTACCTTACAGTATGCTAGACCACATCGCTCGTGGTAAAAAAACAAACTACACACCTTCGTCCACACGTGCACCAAGCGGCGACTAGTTCACACTTCAAACTAAAAAACTTCAAATGAAACAAACTCAACACATTTACACATTTATTAAAGCATGTAGCACAAACATAACGTAGCCTACTCACAGGGTACTTTGGATTTGATGAATTTAAAACAATTATCGTAAGAAGGTATACACGAGAATGGGTATACAGTAAACCTTCCTATAACGTTGTAGATTGGTTCCGCGTTATACGAAGGAAAACATATGATATACGAGGAACATGAAATCGCGTTATACGAGTAAAAACACGTGTTATACGAGGAACATGAAATCGCATTATACGAAATTAAAATTATACGAAAAGAAAACATTTTTATTAATCTTTGTAAAAAAAAAAGAACAATGAAAGATGTGAACAAGAGTTATAAAAATTCATGCATCAAGAAGGTGAATATTATAAGTCGAATTTTAAAACTAGATAAGTCGATTATAATGCTACCAAACTTGTTTTTGTCATTTTCATTCGATTTTTGCAATGTGATGTCACCTCCTATTCATCAAATCCCAAGCGCAAAAACAACACAACAAAAAACAATAATTACATACATAAATTATTAAAGATGAAATTCGTAACGTAATACTTCAACACCTTAGAACGTTGATGTATTATACAAAAAATTAATACTGCTATACCTCAAAACAACACGTTTACTAGCGATCATTGAATCGCAATAAAACATCAGAAATGCATATTAACAAGCTAAATTATACACAAATTCTTCTTTAAACAATGTAACACAATAAATAACTGAATAATGAAAGTTAATTATTTAAAGGCGACCCACAAACAACAGAGTTACCTAAATTTTTGTATGTAAAAACAACAACTGACATTAAACTTTTGGCTTTATTTGCCTGTCAGCCATCATATAACATACCAATTTATTATATGACTTAATATTTATTATATGGTTTAGTGTAATGTGTATATATATATATATATATATATATATATATATATATATATATATATACTCAGTCCATAATATATCTATCTTCTAACTCATTCATATTATAATACATAACTAAATATTGTAAATAAAAACACTTCTTATATTTGAAATCATGCACATTACAAAAAATTAAGAAATCCCTTAACAAAATAAGCACAGTAACAAAATATATACAAATAACATTTGATTGTAAGTGAATTAAATTATGAAACATCGAACAAACTGAAGTTCCATAGAAAAAAAACACTGTAATTAATTTTTACTGAATTTGTGACTTACAACAGAAGCATACACTACTTTTAAAACTATTTTTTTTCTGACTTGACCGTCTTGTATAACTCCAGAATAAATGTCTTATTACAATGTTCACAAAACGTATTTTTTTAGTTTCATATCTCAGACTTAGAATGCTGTTTATTTTAATATAAAAAGTAGTCAATCTTTGTGTTAAAATGCAATCAAGCTGTTACTCGGTATTCTGGAAACTACAGATGATACTAGCAAGATACTAGTTAAATCATCAATAAAAAAAAAATCATTTTTGTTATTTTCTGAGGCACTTATTCTGTTCTAAAGCACTCATTAAAAAAACACACCAGTAACATTAACAAAAATATGTTATAATGGTTTTACCAAGAGTCAAACAAATTACATCATTAGAACACTAAAACAACAGAGAAAATTACTCATTGGGAACATACATTTATACACACGAACAATACACCTGGAGCAATGCAGCCATGAAATATAATTAGGTGCCGCGTAAGGAATCCCCGCCGTTATTATGATTGAATGATAAAAATCAATTTAATAGCATGCAATGACACTAAAGATTATTATTGTAATAACCTTTCGATTATTATTGTAATAACAGAAGAGTCCTGTATATCATTTGTTTTTATTCTTTGTTCAATATCTGAAATATTAATCAATTAAATCAAGTATCGTAAAAATATATACTAAAAACAATATTATGTTATACACATAATATTTCTTATTATGTTCACTGTGTATAAATTGCAACATAGCTCCAAGTTATTTTGTCAAAATGTTAAATGTGCAAATCTACAAAAAATGAAAAAACTAGCAAAACTAACTAATTTGGCACTCTCATGCGTTGTGCATTCAAATTTAAAAACAATTTAAAGCTTAGATAACTATGCAAGTTTTGATTAGGCTATAATATTTTTTAAACATATCTCTCTCTGCCTCAGGTTAGACCATTTCCAAAACCAAAAAATACTTAACATTTTTAATAAGTCTACGTTTTTCAATATGTTCAAATATTGTATAAGCTAACAGCTACTATAAGCGTAACATTTAAATGGAAGTTCTCATTATTTAAGATCTATACAATAAACTCTCTTGGTTAACATTTAAATAAATTATGTTTTAAACAAAAAACTCCAACGATAACGAAATAATTATAAAATAATGATCTCATCAAATGCAACATGTAAAAGTTACAAAAACGAAAATATCTTATTCGACAACACATGTATATCACAATCGTAAAGATGTTAACTTTATAAATAAAATGGCACGGTTTCTTAACAACATCATGCTGTCAATGCTTCAGTATAGTTAAGCCACATGGAGTTTTATCAAACGATATATGCGTATGGAAAATAGAAATGACATAAAAATATATATTATTTTTGTTTCGATTATTTATGACTTATGACTGGATGGTAAAAGATTACCTTTCCTAAAATCATACTATAAGGTTAATTAAGATTAAAATATTGAACAAAACAATTTTATATTATTGATATTGCAATATAGTAATTAATTAAAATATACAAGTGTCACTCCGCTACATATATATGTCGGCGTATTAGAATTAATATCAGAATTTAATTATTTTAAGGAATAGACAAATTTTATATGTATTTTGGCACCATCTGTTGGTAGATTATGTAAGGATAATGTTGATTTATATAAAATAATTATAATAATTGTAATTTATGTAAAATAAATAATTTACAATCGTTTAAAATTCATATAAATATGTTATTTGAATAGAGCTGTATTTTAAGAATTGTTTTGCAGTAACTTCATTTATTTGTTAAAAAAGGTATGGTTGCTATGCTTAAACAAATCCGTTATAAATTCTTATTTCAATATATATTGTCCTTGTGTGCCTTCTCGGTTTTGTGCATAAAAGTCGAAATTCAGTAAGGGGGTTCATTCTAATTTTAACCACCGCCGAAATATACATACGGTGCATTATTTAAATTTAAACAAACAAAACCAACGGGTTTGAGATTTAACAAACTTTGTTAAACAATTTACAAACCTTGTTGTTTTTCGAAATGGATTATAAATTATCGTAATATTTTTCTTTGGCAGCATATGCCTCCAGTGTTGAAAACATTCAACCATCATCATCAACCTGTGCCAGTCCATAGCTGTTGTAATGTTATTATGAAATAATTTGGCTAACATGGACGGACGGACACCCTATTCTGAAAACTTGAATAATTTTTCAAATATACTGAACGCTTAGTATCACAATATAGTAATCATTCTTTGGCAGATTTTACAATAATCTAACTACATATAATTTAGGAAACATATATCAAGTTAAAATTAAAATAACACAATTATTATAAAAAAAAAAAATAAACACTGGGGTTAAAGTTTGGCAAGCATTGATGTATTGAAGAACATGAATGAAATTATTATATTTACGATCATTTGGTTCAAACTTCAAACCATTCATTAAGTCGATGAGAACTAGTTATAAATAATATAGGATTTAACACTAGTTGCCAAACAAGTCATTTTGACTGTTTGTTTACAGAAAAAAATATGTTTATAATGATCTCTGCGGTAATCTATTACTATGTGAACAGTCAGTATTTTTATTACTTAGCTAAGATCCGCGTCAAGCAAACAAAACAGAAAAATCATTACACATTATTATTTTTCTATTTCGTTTGCTTGCGCGGATCTTAGCTAACTAAAAATTCTGACTATCCACATAATGATACAATTTCGTAGAATTTTGTGGCTTTGCATACAGACGAATGTTAAGTACAACTAACTGATTGCTGTCTCAAAATACTAAGAAATTGTATCAAATACTATGAAATCAGTATACTATTTGTAATATTACACTGCACTGATGCAATTTTTTAAAGTTAATAAATTTAAAAAGCAGTCAAAATTACTTCTTGGGCAATCTAAGTGTCAATTATCAATAATTTTTGCTTTTGTGAAAATTAACAAAATAGGCAGTTCAGTGTCCTTAAGTGATATATACAAAAAAAAATAGTTGTGAAGTGTTTAGGTTTAGCGTTGCGCTATGGGCGTGACGATGCGTCTCGTTTTCATTCTGACCTGCACGAGTGGTGCGACGCACACTCCGTCCTGCTGTTGCATAGAAGCCACCATGGATTGGTATACTGAAGCCGATACTGGCACTGTGATCACGCCTGACACCGACACTGGGTAACCTGTAACACAAAACCTCCCTTTATGTATTTTATTCTTGCTAGTAAAACCTTGGACTACAATTTACCCGGTTGTTTCCCGGACTAAATTATTTTTTTCATAGAGGGATTATAAAAATAATCCCTCTTTGTCATGTCAGGACAAGGTTTGTATAATTTTCAAAAAATTTTGCGAAAAGACGTGAATTTTTCTCTTCAATCGCAATATAACTAATAGATTAAGGCGCCATTAATATGATTAACAAAATAAACTATGATTAACAAAAGAAGCTATGACTAACAAAATAAATATCAGTATTGACAGATGACATTCATTTATATTCAATTACCATTTCTTTTGTATCACAAAAGCAAAACGTTTTTCCGTGCTATTCTTTCTTCCGAGGTTTCTTTCATTTTTTATTAGGTACATCCCCCAGGCGAAGCCGGAGCGCAATTTAATGCATCAATGATAAGTAATCTCAATAGCAACCGTTGCTATGGAACACAATTATCATAACAAACATGTGTTAATTGTGTAGGTGAGTGTAGGTGAGTGTAGGCGGACGCGTGATTGTTGGTCCTGCCTCCAAAACCTTCACGCAAGTACGAATAATAAGTATACGAACTTTCATTGCGATCCAATTGACGTTGCGCGATGTGCATAGGCTACAAACATTCATTTTCATATACAGGTGAACCAGAACTCAACATCAAGCCGAAACGGGGTGACAGGATTGATTATAACCATCATGAGAAAAATCAGAAAAATTTTTCACAGTTGATAATTTGTAGACATCTTTCTATCAAATCCTTCCGACAAAGATGTAAAGGCCAACAATGCCATTCCAAAAATAACAATAGTCTATACATACAGTTCAGTATTGGATAATGGCTTCCACCAAGAAAGGGGGATTGGCTGGGTTTAGAAACTGGTGACTGTCCCTTATAAGTAATACTAAGGTATTATCACTGCTGCTCCTTCCTTACTGGCATACGACTATTTATATCTAACTTTATTTTCAGGACGGTTATAGTATCGTCAGTCGTTGTCAGTATACCAATATGCATCTGCATGCAGGTGCTGTTGACAATTATGGCCATGAGACAATTCGGTCTGGTTACAACCTTAACACATTCCTATCCGGAAATGAGAAAACTCGTTTTTAAAAAAATTAGACATTATTAATTTAATATCACTCATGGCGTCATGTAAATAAAATTAAAAATACGTAATGCATAAAAATACTTAGTACGTAATACGCAATCTAACAGGTAAAAAAGTTTTAAGAGAAAAAAATTAATGAAAATCCTGATAAATTAAGACTTCAAAAATGATGTATCAATCGTTTTCATTTGTATTGAAATCTTATACGTTAAATACGATTACAAGCGTTCGTTCTTGATGACATTTCAAATCTAAAACTGAATCATAACATGAGAATAATAAGCGCAGTTTTCAATTCACACGTGAAAATATTTGATTTCACAAAAAATACATCGATTTAATGGCAAGTTTCAGCAAAAATAGCCCGATGGGAATGTGTTAATATGGTAGACACCGTTGACGTAAACGGTCCACCCACCGTGGCCATCTTCACCGGTGAGTATGAGCTGACCGTCGTGGTTGAGCGTGGCTTCCGCGACCGCGTTCAGATCGACGGCGACCGCACCGTCACCCTCCAGCGCCTGCACTACGCCCGCCCCACCCTCACTGCTGTGAATCTGCGCACAAAATGTTTCGATTCATTTTTTACTTTTTTGTAGTCAAATTCAATATTTTTCAAGGATTTTTATTGCAATATAATATATGAATTAAACTTAAGGTTTGGCATTTGCCTTGACAACGTAAAACAAGCGGCCCGATGGCTAGAAAATTAAGTTCGTGTGGCGGGACATCCACTTCCCCTTAAAATGGCTGAGAAGAGCTGCCACATGCGTCAACTTCTGAGTAGGTGCTGTTTATGGAGACCGGTCTGCCTGGGCCTGTTTTACGTTCCTCTAAACAATATTCCATAAATAAAATGTAATTTCTTATGTAGAAAACAAAATTTGGGTTTCTAATCTAGTTTAAAATTAAATATTATATATTTTACATAATATCTATCTACAGATCAAAATAAAAACGTTCTATCAGATAATATTAATACACATATAAGAATATTCAATAGCTCATATAGAAATACTGACCACTTGAGCAGTGGTACCATCTGGAAGTGTGATGATAGGATTATTGGGATCGACTTGAATGAGAGACACGGTCCCATCTGGATTTGTAATAGTTTGAAGCACTGCTGGCGCGTACTGCGACATCTATAGGTGTAGTGAAGAAATCACACATTAGTTAGACGTAAAAATAGTGTTTGTTTTTAAATTCACAAATACATATTATTTACAATTGCTCCTTTTTATCTATATTATCAATAAATCTACAAACATTATTAACGTTTCAATTGAAAAAAAAAATGATTACAACAATGATTATCATTAAAACTCCAATCATAACAATAGTTATAATAATTAAACAGAGATATTTGTACACTAACTGCCTTCCTGACTTTTGGCATTATGAATTGGCTTTTGAATTTCTGAATGCTTGTTCATATCATTTACATGTTATAAGGACACCTACAACAAAATGGAACCTACTGTAGGGTTAATTACTCTATATAGTTTTGGAATCACCTTCATGCAGGTTTCAGAGGGCTGTAAAGAATGTTTGAACTTTTTATATTTGAATAAATTAGAAAACTTTCATTTTTTTACACACTTCTGCCAACAACAATTTGTATGTTTTAACAGTTGCATTAACAATGTACAATGACCTTTCTCCTCTTTTAACATTGTAATATTTAGTAATAACATTATTTTTTAAGACTAATTAATAACAAAAATATGGACTTTATTTAAATACAGTATTTAAAGTAAACCCTCTTATAACGCGGAAGATTAGTTCCGCGTTATAGGAAAACGCGTTATACGAGGGATCGCTGTATGTTTATAACTCATATTCATAAAATTCAAAACTAGGAACAAAACTTAATAAAATAATTTAATTTTATAAGAGCAAGATGTGCAAACGTAACAATATTAATGTACTGTCAAATCATTATAAATTTCAAAGTACAAATATATGACTTGGGATATTCCCGCGTTATACGAGGGACCTGAAATCTCGTTATAGGAGGTACTGTATTATTATCAATATTGTAGTAAACGGTGTTTGGCGCACATACATCGACATCGGCCAGCGTCATCTGGTCGATGCACACTTGTTGCGACGAGAGTACGGCGGAGGACTGCTGATTCGAGCCACGGGCGCTGCTCGAAGAGCCGCTCGATGAGTTAGAGCTCGCGTTCGGCATGCACGCCGATATCTGATCGGTTCGTTGCGTTCGTTGTTGGAATAATGAACGTGCCATACGTACAAGCATTATGATATAAGATTTCAAAACGTTACCAAATCCATTGTTGCAGCAATTCCAAGAAGTAAGCATACGTAAGAAACGTCAAATATTGATTAAACTTTAAATATATTATATAAAAATATAAAATCATAGATAGCGATAAACACATTAACAAGGAGCAGTAAAAATTCTAATTCGAATAAGTTTGTATAATACAAGTATGAAATATCATAAAACTATACCTACATATAGCTCAAACTACACTTACGGTTCTTAATTTAAGTAGATGGTTATTTATATTTCAAAATGTATATACATATGTTTTCTTACATACACATACATATATTTATTATAATAATAAAAATTCCAATAAAGTACTAACAGACGTCGTCGCTGCACCTTTTTCGTCTTCTTCAGTGAACGCTGGCAGCAAGTCTTCCCTCCCGTGGTACTTGTAACAGTTGATCACGATCTGACGTAACGCATGGGTCCATGACATCTGCATTATTCGTTCAAGTGATTAGTATAATAATTCTTTCGTAACTAATATCATACTGCTCCTGTTAGCTTTTAAACTCATCATTGCCGATTAAGGACTATATTTTTATATATTACACAAACTTAAATTTAATAAATAAACTTAATATTCTTAAGTTACTGCCATGCCATATGTTCATTATAAATGTACTAGCCTTTGCCCGCGACTTCGCTCGCGTAGTATTTGGTCTGCCAAATTAAGTTTCGCGACAGATCATTTTAAATAAATATGTATATATATTTTTTTACTTAATTTATGGTTCACAATTTTGGTCATAGTGACTTCCACATAAAAGATATATGCTGTCGCGGACTTTTATTTAGAACTATTCAAGACAAATAATCCTACGGTATTATTAATGGAGTCAGGCGTTACTTTGCGGAAATCCATCACTATATGGACAGTCAAAAGTTTTACTTAGCTAAGATCCGCGACAAGCAAAACAATAACAGAAAATTAATAATGTGTGTTTTTCCGTTGGGTTAAGTGGATTTATTTGGAACTTAAACCAAAAACTTACCGAAAATCGGCCATCAATTCTCCACTCACCAACCACTACACACAACACCAAACACACATTATCACTTATCCACTTTTTTGTAAACGACACGTGTTTCGCCCCAACACGAGGCATCTTCAGGTATAGTAGACTCTACGGAAGACAACCGAAATCTTTTTCGATTTTCGGTAAGTTTTTGGTACATCATCTTTGTGTAACTCCAATGGTTTAAGCAGCGTACGCCAAGATATTTTTCAGAGGCCAGATTTTTTCCGACTTAATTGACATGTATTCGTTCATTACAAATTGTAACCTATATGTTATTCCGATGTATAACCTATATTACTGTAAAGTTTCATCTAAATCCGTCCAGTAGTTTTTGCGTGAAAGAGTAACAAACATATATACTCACAAACTTTCGCATTTATAATATTAGTAGGATATATGGTATACCTATTTAATGTGTGCATAAACATACAAGGTGATCATTTGTTAGAATCCTTCTTTTATCGATTGTAAGAAAGCTGTGTCAAACTTCTTTACAATTTCTCAATCTTTGTCAAAAAAACGGTATCCTAAAAAATCAGAGACCTTAATGAAGATGATAAAGTGAATGACAGTCAAAACAAGTTCAATCAGAGCACGAAGCGGGGTATTTTTAGGCTCAAAAAAAGAAACTCACCTTCTGTTTCTCATCCTCAGAGCGTGCGTCCATGCGAACATTGGCCCATGGCAGGTCCTTCGGCCACCACGGCGGCCGCGTTGACTCGCGTCCCCAGCCCGGTTTACCACGCACTAATACACAAAATGGAAATACACAACATGTCAATGGGTGGGATATCTAATTAGAAACACAACATAGTCTAAAATATAAGCAAAATATAAGAAAAGAAAGAAAGGTAGACCGGTGGGACGATAACCTTAAGAAAATAGCAGGAGCGACCTGGATAAGAAAGGCGAAAGACAGAAGTCTATGGCGATTACTCGGGTAGACTTATGCTGAAGAGTAAGACAATTGAACCGATGTCTAGACACTACATTTACAACTAACCAAGTAGCAAATAAGTTACGAGTATTATGTTTCATTGTAAATAAAGGCTATTTTTATTTTATTTTATAATACACAACGTAATAAAAAAAAAACACTTTTTAAAAATTACAAAACTAAATATAAATTATAAAAAATTAAATTATACCTATATATCCAGAATAGTTATAATATTTACCGTAAAGTGCGTGTTTCCAAAAGATTAGAACTAATTTGAATGTATAAATATAAGGAATCGGGGAGTAAAATCGTTTTATATCTACGTTTTGCTCATTTTAAAGTTACATATAAAATGCTTAGTGTGGTATGAATAACTTTTTTATGCTGCGCAGTATTGATATTAAAAAAGTATTGAAGAAAATATAAGGGCAAGCCTATTTACACATTCGTCGAATTCTGTTGATGGTCTTAACACACTCCCATCGGGCTACTTTTGCTCAAACTTGCCTATAAATAGGAGTATTTGTATGAAAACAAAATATTTCGACGTGTGAATTAAAACTGCGGTTATTATTTTGAATGTATGATTTAGTCTTAGATTTTAAATGTCATCAAAAGTGAACGCTCGTTTAATTGTATTATACATATAAGATTTCAATACAGATGAAAACAATTATAAAAGATTGCGTATTACACATTACGTATTTTTAATTTTACATGACGAAATGGGTGATATTAAATTAATAATTTAAAACCATGGCCTAATATGCTATATTAGAGATTTTTATTCTTAAATGTAACTTAATAAGATTTTTTTTAATAGTTTTGGAATTTTTTAGCAATTATGGTGGTATGGTATAAAAATCTCCTTTTTTAATTAAATATAATTAAAAAAGGAGGATTTTTAAAATCAAGAAATCGCGCTTCCCGATAGGAATGTGTTCATGAATAATTTTTCCTAAAACTCCATACCTTGTAACAAAATACACCTACCTTGTAACATAAAGGTATTATTCAAATTTGGTTGGTTGGAAGACAGTTTTGATAAAATAATAATCGTTATTCTAAAATTTAATACCTAATAATTGGGAACATTATAATTTTGCTTCGAAAGGCCAACATAAACTGATTTGTGTGGAGTGAGAAGGCACTTACCCATAGAGTACTTGAGCATGAGCGGGATGAAGGCTCGAAGCTGGGCCTGAGTCATCTTCTCAACGGGAGTTGGGATGCCGTCAATGATGAGCGGCGGCAACTCGAACAGCGACGGGTCGTCCTGCGGCGGCGGCGGCGCCTGCGGGCAGCCGCCCAGTCCGAACTGGGGCTCGTCATATTGCTATCATGGCCTCGTCATGGCCTCACCCGCCTACCTACTCACCGCACTAACCGATGGTCACTGAACGTCAGCAACGTGGGCTACACTCTGCTGCGTCACATCGTGATCATGTTGTCTGATCGACTATGAATTAACTGTTGGTCATATTCTTTTAGCGCAAGCTATGGCCCGTTAAATGTGCAGAATAGATAAGCGGGTGTAATTATGATTCCGTCGCTATAGCACGCGATGTCACCTGCTGTACTACATGGCCTCGTCATGGCCTCATCCGCCCACCTACTCGCCGCACTACTCGATGATCATGTTGCCTGATCGACAATGAATGAACTGTTGGTCATGTTCTTGTTGCGCAAGCTATGGCCCGTTAATTGTGCAGAATAGATAAACGGGTGTGATTACGATGCCGTGGCAATAGTACTAATTGATAATGTCAACTGCTTTATTACCGAGCTTATTGATAAATAGCGATTGTTTTATGATCCTCATAATGCAGCTCAAATAAAATACATTCTAAAAGTCATGACGTAATTTACCACACCATACGGGTATATCTTCGAGTCGATATATGGGATAAGTATTCAATGCTAAGATTCGATCTCTAATCCAGTACACATTTACTCCAACTGTTGTCAGTTGTTCAGCAAAGACATGCCACTTCGGTTTTCTTACTCAAAGAGCTATGCTGATCACAGTTTTTTTACAGATGTTTTCATTTCGAATTAAAATATCAGAGAGTAATTATTGTATATTTCTCTCCATGGTACAATGAGCTACTTTGAGTTGGTGGGACAGACAAACTCTCTGTGTCCACATTTCGGCAAACAAGTACCGGTCGAACGTCTCGGATGAAGATTTTCGTCTTAAAGCTCTGAGACAATGAAAAGGTTTTATATAAATTCATAGACACGCCAAAAGTTTAGTGTGTTATAGACGTGGGCATTGAACGAATAGTTTTATTTCGACAGTTTTTAGTCGTCAAGGGATAGACTAGTTTATGGCTCATTGATAATGTAGTCGAATCGTGAACGACATCAATGGTCGACGTTGACGGTCGAAGTAACAGTCGATGGATAAACTATTTATACAGTTTATAATTTATCAGTAAAGTATGTTGTTAAGTACTCTGCGAAATAAAAATAAAAGTTTATTGATATTTTTAGTTATAATTGATTTGCATGCTGCGTTAGGTATATGTACAAAGATTGAATATATTTATTTATAAAATATTTTTGATATAAAAATATAAACTATATTATTTCAGATATTTTTATTTATTTTTAGTGGAGGAATTTTCCAGGTTAACGAAGGAGTTACGTATCCAAGGAAAGGAACCCACTCACAATTTCCTTCAATTTGTGCGGAACCCAACCCAAACGCAGTTTTTTATACCAATTCTGACAAATGCGCTCTGTTAAACAATCAACACCATAAACTTCACATATCTCTTTGTTTGCCTCATATGCTTTCTTGCCTTTATGAAAATAAAAAAGTAAAATGTGTCGAAAATGTATATTTTTGCATTCCATGTTAAAACTGACCGTAATTTGACAGTTTTAAACAAATTGGTTTCAACAGCGCCCAAAAGGTATCGACAACCAAATCTTAAAAGAAAAAAATTCTAACATTGGCAAAAGAATAACGAAACAAACATAACGTTAACTACTGGTGCAAACCGAAATTACTTTCTTACCAACCCAATATTTTGTTTTTCTTTTTCCGTTTTTATGAGATTCTCGTTATGTTGAACACTCAAATCCATTATCATTGCCTCGCGTATAGTGCGATCCACTAACTTAATATCTAAAATAGTGATTACAGATCTCTCCCAATATAATGTAACACCTCGGTTTCGTGAAGGCTTTTGTTCGTACTTATTGTTAAAGGTACGAACAAAAACCTTCTGGAAAACAAGTACTTTTGCTCACACAGGTCATATTTAATAACAAGATGCTGATGCACAATTCTGGCTGGTTGGTTATGCCTGCCTAGCTGGGAGCAACCTCAAATAATATGCCTAAGTGACTCTGAGACATATATCAACCGTGCCGTCCTTCAGGATGTATTTCTGGTAGTTGTTAGTTTTTTTTATGGAATAGAAGAGCAAACCAGCAAGTGTGTCGCCTAATGGAAAGCAATCAATGCCGCCCATAGACATCCGCGACACCACAATGATCACGGAAGCGTTGCCGGCCTTTAAGGTATGTGTGGGCTTAATTTTTGAAGGTGCCAATGTCGTATGACGGTTCGGAAATACCGCTGAAGGTACACGGTTCCACAGGATGGTAGTGCGTGGAAAAAAGTTATGGGAGAAGCGCACCGCACTGGATTGCCACTCAATACATCAAGATTGTGGGGATGAAACTTTTCGTTTTGGCGATTTGTGCGTTTTTGGAATTCAGCGGTAGGAAATATTCCAAAGAATTCCTCGGAGCACTCCCTGTGGTAAAAGCAGTAAATAATGAGAGATATTATATTTTCGGTATCTTCTATACGGATGTGAGGCTTGGACGCTTAAAGAAGACCTCAGAAAACGTATAGAAGCGTTCGAAATGTGGGCATATAGACTAATGCTCGCTATTAGCTGGACTCAAAGGATGTTCCTCGCCAATGACGAGGTTCTCCGACAAGGCAAGCATAAACGTAGACTTTTGCAGACCTTCACAGGTAGAAAAGTTGCTTACCTGGGTCACATCATGAGACATGACAGGTACAAGTTGCAGCAACTGATCACCATGGGAAAAATCGCGGGCAAAAGACACGTTGGTCGAAAAAGAAAGTCTTGGCTACGTAATATCAGGAAGTGGACCGGTATAGCGAGTGCTCCAGAACTACTGCACCTCGCGAAGGAGAAGGAAAGTTGTGCTAATTTGGCTACCAACCTTTGCAAGTCAAAGAAGCACTCTTAGAAGAAGATAACTCATGATTGCACAGACAAAACCACAATAGTCTCACCAAAAGAGATCAGCGAAGTGTAACCAGTGTACTGAAGTAGGTTGGTCTACACCAGCACAGGTTGAAACGGCCATGCAGCTGCTTACCACTCTATACACCGACACAATCAGCAGTGTTCATAACAGGATGTACTTTGCCACTTTAGGCTACATCAAGCGAGCGAACATTCTTAGAATATGCTATAGAATCTTTGTGAACGACAAAACAACGAAAGAATGCTCTAGGTCTGTTTGATAGAGTGGGGATAATAATTTGATAAAGTGGGAATAAGCATTCGCTCGTCTACTGTATCATCGGCCTTGATGTATTATGTGTTCGATTCCAATTTTAACTATAGATGTATCTTGCTATTATATATGTGGTGAAGGAAACCATAATTTGAAAACCTGTACAATAGAGAATATTGTTGTAGACATATACCATGATACTGTTCTTTCCACTGTGATAAAATAATCGAAAAAGTCATCCCATCGGCCTACCTGTTGTGCGAGCGCGTTTTCCAGTTCCTCCATGATCATGCAGCGCAGGTTGCGTACAACGTCTTCGAGCGGCTTGGCGCCGAACACGCGGTAGGAGGTATTGGGCTTGCCCGGCGTCGCTACTAGCACCACCGCCTGTTGCCCCACGCGAGTCGCGAACTCCTCGATCGTTTGCTGTACAAAGGTCAAAACAATCACAATCTCGCATTGCAACTCAAATGAGAATAGATTGTAGAAAGCACCGCAAGGTTATTAAGATTATATTAAGCTGCATTACCACTGACAAATTAGGTGTATTAAAATACCAAATTACCACTAACAAATTAGGTGTATTAAAATACCATATCCCATAATATCGTCATAGTGAATCCACGAGCCGCAAGGGAGGATGGAAGTCAGCACCAGCAGAGCCGTGCATACTGTGGTAAGGCACTATAGTACCCGGAGGAGCCCGATCCCGGGATGGTCGGCACGCTTCCGTCTAAACTCGCCTCTAGCCATTGGCACGGCAGACCATGGATTCTCGAAGAGGAAGGGAAAAGGACAGAGAGAAGAAAGGAAAGGGCAGGGGAAGGAAAGATGGTTTTAGAAGGATGATAGGGATATGACACTACCGCTACGGAAGACATGGGGTGATACGGTAGTAGCTCGGGAGACTGGGATCGCGTACCCGTCTACCAATACCACAACTACCAAACTACCTGACCTGTTATTTGTATTGCTAATAAATTATTTGAATCTTCGAAAAACGACAATCAATATTAGCACTAATAAATCATCATAAATTCAATGAATACTTGTAGTATAAATATACCCGGACACTGGGTGATGCCAGCAATAAAATGTCTGTTCCGCAATGTATTGTTTAAAAAACATCGCTTACTCTAAGTTTTCTCAGCAGCCTGTTCTGGTGCCGTTTCCTGACGGATGGGTTCGTCTCGAACGAATGCGGTCGTTTTCGTTTCTTTGATGACGCTATTGCGGCCGCCGCTGCCATTCCTACCGGGCCTGATGAAGTAACATTTTACCATGTTATACGTTAAATAATATTATGTGCGTTTACAGCGTTATCACATTCAGTATCATTATTGAGAATTTAATAAAAAAACATAATATGATGACCAAATTGGCTCAGTGAAGCTACTGCGTTCGTAGTTAATGGTTGCGCGTTCGATTCCCGCATAGTGATAAATATATGTAAAGCCCAGGTGCCACACCAATTCGCCTTGAACAAACATAGTTGGTTAATGTCTGTACCTTCAGATATGTAAATCCAATGTAGACCCATTCCTTTTAATAGAACAATATAGGTTGTGAATATAAAAAATTATTTTATAAAACCATTATAGTCTAATTTTTACAATTTCAGAGAAAAGGAGCTCTCATATTGTGTTTTTGTTTCAGAAAGAATCATTTCTAGCAACAGCTTAAATCTAATAACAAATCCATAAAAATGTCAACTAAGTGGTTACATATTTTGAAAATGACTATGAGCCCAATTAACTTTCATTGTATAAGTATCTGATTAAAACAAAGAATTGATATGTAACTGTAATGTACATTATATTAAGAATACGGTAATTTTTATTTAATTTTAAGTTTATTGTATACATAAGAAGACTAAGTGTAACGGCTATTAATCAATCAAATTATCAGTAAAAATGTTAGAATAGAAGTATAACATAGACATAAGACTTACAGACTAATTTTTTTAGGTCAATTGAGTCGATGGTAGTTACAATCTAGATTATCCTTTTATAGCCATAGTCACATGTGAGTACAAGTACGAAAAATTAATCAGTGTACTTCAAGTCACATTTAAATTAAAAAGTTTCACTGTGAGTGACACTGACCAGCTGCAGCAAGTTGCTTGGTAACCTCGTCACTCATGGCATTCTTGATCACGTCACCGGCGTCATCATATGCTGATCCGGCGGGTGACGACGCGCATTCGTCATCATCGTCCGACCCGCCGCTCAAACCGCAACCATCCACTTGCGACATGTCCTGTACAAAAATGGCTTTAATCGCGTTAGATGCTTAACAAATTCACATCGGGAAATGAGATTTCTCATTTTTAAAAAGATTAAGTAGATATCGGGAAACGAGTATTCTCGTTTTTAAAAAATTACGCAGACATCGGGAAACGAAATTTCACGTTTTTTAAAAAAAATACATTATTAATTTAATTGCACACATTGCGTCACGTAAAATTAAAAATACTTAATAGGTAATACTCAATCTTTCAGATAAAACGGTTTTAAGAAAAAAATTTTTTTTCAACTCCAAAAATTATGTATTAATCGTTTTTATCTGTATTACAGTCTTATATGTAAAATATGATTCCAATGAGCGTTCACTTTTTATGACAATTATAATCTAAGAGTGAATCAAAACAGAATAATATTTCTAATTCATATAATTTTAAAACACCACTCCATAGTATTCCCACTCTATATTAGTTAATAAACGAAGAAAAGGTATTAAAATTTTTAATCCTAATTTCCGAACCACTTTACTCAAAAACTTTTTTAGGCCCCGATGTCTATAAAAAAGTCAATACTAAATTAAACATAATTTTTGTAAATAAATTTAAATGTAGAAAAGTAGGGTCTCATTCTATTGAAAAATTAACAGGAAGAACTGAAGAACTTTTACGGATTCCAAAATAATTATTAGTTTTCATTATAAGACGGAAAGGACGACCGATTGGCTCATTGGCGGGGCTTCCGCCCGCGGAGTCAATGGTCGCAGGTTCGATCCCCGCATCGGAAAAAATATTTAGGATTTATAAATATTTATTCCGAGTCTGGTACCCCCCAATCCAAAATTTCCTTTCCTTTCTTCTCTATCTTTTCCCTTCCCTTCCGCCAATCCACGGTCTGCCGTGCCAATGGATGCGTAGCTACGGGCGAGCTTAGTCGCAAGCGTACCAACCGTCCCAGGATCAGGCTCTCCCGGGTACTGGTATGGTAATGGTGCCTTACTGCAGCATACTGGGCTCTGGCTGGCTGGGGTTGACCTCCATCCTCCCTTGCGGCTCGTGGGATTCACTAAAGACGAATTTAATATACCTAATTTGTTGAAAAATGACGGCGACGTGGTTCGCCACTCGTCACGTCCTGATTCACACTAGGGGGAAAAGCGAATAATGGAGAGCAGTTTCGCTGCGATGATTGGTAGCGGACGGAGCTCTGTGGTCTCTGCCAACCACCACGGGGGATAGGCGTGAGTATATAAAAAAAATTCATAAGACAAATACACGAATACCAATGTACACACACACTAATACACATTCACATATAAACATGTACACAAAAACACACTTGCATAAAGGCCAAGTTTATGACAATAGAATGGTCATTGTTTGAATTAATAATTTACATATATTCTTAGATAGTAATATACAATATATTAGTTTATAATTTAGTTTAAGATACATTTAATTTTAATGTGTATGTCGTCTAAATTTATATATTCTATGGTACACAAATAATAATATATATAGGGAATGGCAATTGTTTTGTTACTAACTACTAATAATACAGGCTAAGGCCTAGCACAGCGATAGTGGCTAGTATAAGTACCACATTTAATAAATAACAGCCCCATGGGAGTGTGTTAAGATTACTTATTTACCAATCTATATCTCAACTGCATTTTGTCTGCTGCAAATAAATTTTCTAAAATTTTCTAGAAATTATTTAGATCAAGAGTTTACACAAGACTTGCCTCCTCGGCCATATCCATGGACTCAGTGCTCACAGCGGAGTTCATGATGCCGTACTCTGAGTCACCCTCGTCGTCGCGGCACTTGCCTTCAAGCACCATTGGATTACCAGAACACTTCGATGCCTGATCAGCCACGATTGATATTTTTACTCTGATGCTTTCAGCCAATTTATAACCTTAAAAATAAAACTTTTTATAAGAAAACTTAAGTCCTATCAATTCTTAATAATAACTTAGTTTTTGAACTTACAAAAACCAAAACCTGCCAGATATATACATGGTTTGATGCAAATTATTCGATATTATATATAATGTTTTATGTAATATATAATGTTTTTGGATAACGCATAAATACTCACTCAAATTTAAATGTATTATGAATAGAAGTTCTAAATAAAACGCTAAATTGTACTTAGTATTTCTTCGGTTCTCATAGTATTGAGTAAGAATGTCAAATCTATGTTTACTTATGGACCATGATTTGTTTTTATGCAATAACTTGAAGACCTTCAGTTAAATTAAATCAGTGTTAAATGACGGTGGCACAGACAAAATTCATCTATTTTTGCCTTCTTTGCTAGTAAAATCCATGTTTACGTGGACACGCGACACTACTAGTTTGCAAGCAACAGTATTGGTGTCACATGCGCAACAGTTATTGCCAAGATTTACAGCATAACACTTGTCGTGAGCTGCGTGCGAGCCTACCTATGTACAAAATATTTGGTTGTTCGGAACGTAATTTCCAATTTTTACCCTAATAGAAACTTAATTGTAATTCTTCACAACTTTACACTTAAGCCAATATATATTCATACAACAAGGTTTGCTTGCAAAAAGTTTCAATTGATTCTATATGGTAGTTTTTAAGTAGACTCTATCAAATATAAAATGCAAAAATTCGTTCTGATTATTATGTGTTGTCTATATAAATTTTTTGAAGGTAACAAATTTACTTCAAATGAGCAATTAAAATTCACCTGGCCAGGAAAGAACAAACATTTTTTTGAGTATGAAATCATCCTGACAATAGGTATTGGAACAGAATGGAATAAATATAAATCAATTAAATAACTATTCTTTAATTTTCATACAATGTAAAAATGATCACTTTCCAAACAACCCAATAACCTGTCACCGTTGACTAACAGAATGCCTGTATTCAAAATGTTAACTTTAGTCAACTAATGAGTCTGATTATGTTTTAAATAAATCACAAGATTTAAAGCAAATTTGGATTGATAAAAAATTGTGATTTAACTAAATTAATTATTAGCTCTATTAGCAAGGTAATTCAGTGGGACCTTGCTAATAGACCTTAGAAATGATTACTCCAAAAACTACTTAACACTCATAGGACCATACCACTGGATAATCACTATTATAATGTTAGATTGCTGATACTAATATACAATGTTACCAAGGTATATGTCATTTTGTGATAGTGATCTTGGTAGCATCAATTCACATGAAGTTTTAGATTATTATGCACTTACTAATTGGTATTCCCACAAGATTAAGCTAAATACTTTTTTAAATGCCACTAAACAACACTAAATATTAACTTTTACCTACAATCATTTGATTAGAACTTGAGTCCTCAGAGTGGCTGAATACCTTCTGAAACAACTTAGGACAAATATTTTTTATAAATAAAGTTTTTAAAAAAAACTTTATTTATATAAATAAAGTATTTTTTACTTTTTACTAATTATTCTTCATATGTTTTCTATTAAATAATACTTAACCTTGAATGAAAAAAAAAAATTCAGTTGTTCATGTTGAAACATGAAGAATAATTGGAATTTTATTACCTAAATAGTCTATTTGTTAATGTTAATTTGTTTTTATTTTTGTAAAATAACAAGTAATGCAATTTTTGTAAAATAACATGCATGCCAATTGCACAGCCTTGTTGTATATTTCACATAATCTATACAATATTTTTATGGTTTAATGTGTCTGTGAAATTGTGTAATTTTTTTAGAGAAGAATCTTTACAGGTATAAAGCAAGCAAATGATTATTATAACTATGAATATTAGTAAATTTCTTAAATACAAATAATTGTTTGGTTAGATAGATAACCACACACCCGCTCAGAGCAGTTCTAGAGAATACATGAAAATAAAAAATATATTTTATATAAATTTCTTATTTTAATCCATAAAAAATGAAATTAATTTAATGACATAGACTATGGTTATTTATTGTCAAAATTCTTTGTTATTCTATTGTATGTATTCTATTGTAAGAATCCTAGGTATCATATAAATTTGATCGTGAAAGTTTAAATTTCAGTCAGAACCAGCACAGAAGTCAAAATTCAGTTTCTATTTGAATTATTTCTCAAAATCATAAATTTGCCAGATTTAGCTTCTTGGATTGTTACATGTATATCAAGCCTAAAGAAAAACTATATATATATATATATATATATATATATATATATATATATATATATATATATATATATATATATATATATATATATTGATTTTATATCAATTTTATTTATAAGTATAAATTCTCATTTCATGTAATAATAGACATTGTCAAGGTATGTTTTATGATTTAAAATGAAAAACAACATCTGAAGCAGTTTTTTTAAATTGTAAGCTGCAGAGAGGGTGACCTCTGACATTTTATAATCTAATGATTCAGGTTTAAATATAAGGTAAAAAATTTTCTTGATCTATGTATGTTTATATATTTTAAGTTACACTAACAAGGTGTAATAATGAATGAACTTCATCTTATTGAATAGTAAACTTTATTTTCTATAAATCACTTTTTTCATACTTATGACAGAGAATTCAAATCTATTGTGTAGGCAGCTTGGCTAGAATTAAAAAATCAATACTCATATTGAAATGTTTGAGAGGATATAGTCTCCTAGAAATAAATACAGAATAAGATAATTTATATTGAAACAATCTCAATCGCTTGGTTAGGGTCATGTTCATCATTTAATCATCAATATAGTTTTTTTATGGAAATAAAACATGAAAACAAGAAATGGAATAGACGCGTATGATTTCGTGTTTTTGTTTGGATGTAATTTAAAGCGGCTTAGCGCAGCATAACAATTTTAAAGACGAATGACATAAACTCTTTTGCGGCGGCGTAAAGGATAAACCCAAATGAATGGCCATCATGAAGGGGTCGCGTGTTTGAGCAGGCCCAGACAGAAAAGAAAGACTACGACTGCGTACGCACCTGCGTGATTTGAGAGACATTTTGCAATCCCATTAAAAGCTTCGCGAACTCTTTGTGATGTAACCGCTACAAAACTACACTTTTCAGGACTTTTTCACTTAACCGGACACTGGTTTGACAAATCTTTCGAAGTACACAGTAGACTCTGAAAAACGAGAGTCCTCCATTGATATCGATCGGTAAACGCGATACACGAATATTGTACACTTCATATCTTTGAGGCGCCATTTTGTACGAGTCTGCGCGGTGTAGTTTTCTTTTCACATGGAAAGGGAAATCGCCCCTCAGGCTGAGGGGGGATTGATGTTAATGTAATGTAAGTTTTCATCAAAAGTGCTTTCTTGTGGGAAAAACTTACCTAATTTTAAAGAAAAATTGAGTACAAAAAATCCAATAATATGGATATCTGTGTGCTGATTGATCAGGAATAATTCCAAGTTTATTTTCGAAAACATTGATCACGTCACAGGTGGCGCTATCTTGAGTAATTTTCAGGAATTAGTTTTGACAAGTGAAAATGTAAACACGTTCAGCTGGCATGAAAACTGAAAGTACATAAATACTTTTGTAGGCATTTACTAGTGATACTGTCATTTTAGAGTTGTTTAAGAAGTGTAGTATATTTAATAAATAATTTCTAAAAGTAGTTAAGTGGTGGTATTGAAAAAGTAAGTACTACATAAATTAATCTCGAAAACATGTACATTTTTAATGTGTTGTGTTTCGATGTGTTGTATTTGAAAACCTATACTTTAATTTTTAATTTGCTTGTTCTATCTGCTGTATAAAAATGATATAAGTATGTCAGTGATGGTAATAAAAAGTACAAAACTAATATTTAGCCTTAGATCTATAACCTATAATTTATAATTGACAGTTTTTATGTGTATGTAATAAGTATGGGGCTATTAAATTGTTGTTTCGTTTTTTCTTGTATTAATAAGTTATTAATTTGTATTAATTAGTTATTTCTTAACAATCATACATAATAATAATTAATGGATATGGAATAGGTATTACTCTCAGATTTAAAAGTGTGAAAACCCTTCAGCTAGATATTGCCACAATCCAATTAGGGTGAGTGCCAGAAAGTGCATGTGTAAATCTGAAATTTGGATTAGGTAGGACACTTAAGGGTTGGCCATGTCCAGCAGTAAACTGTTACTTTTATGTTGATAATAATTTTAAACAAGAAGTTACTATGTATGTGACTTTATTATTCCAGGACTGTATTTACCAAAATATTCATGACAAAATCTTTTAGGTATGTATAAAATAACAAAACAAATTAAATATAAAATAGTAAAAAAAATTCTAAAAGCTTTGAAAAGAAAATTAAAATATAAAAGCATTTGCTTTCTAATATCATTTTAATAATATTGTATCAAAGTATGCATTAATTTTATTTATTGCTTCCTCCCTAACATTTATAATGAATGTCTTATATTATCCAATGCTAGTAGCAATGCCTGTTATAATAATTCTAAGAATGGTTACTTGTTTCTTGTAGGTGATAGAAAGACACATTTCTCAGTATTTTTAATCAACGGCAGCTATGTCCAGATCTTTAGGAACTAAAGAAAGGTCCCTTGACTAAAAGTTGGGACTCTATTAGAGTCATTTGGAAGAAAAGTATTATCAAGGGTTTTTTAAAACTACTGCAACAGTGGTGTGCCAATCAATTAAGATTTAAATTTAAATCTTATCTGGCTAATAAGGGCCACCCATAAATTAAGTCTAACACTGAGATGAGAGTCATGAGTTTTAACCTTTGTGGCACCACATTCATAAATTTAAAATGCAAAAACTCTAAACTTCAACTCTGTGTGATACGGACAATAACTCCAAAACTATGAATTATGTGACATAATTTTATGGATGATCACTTAGTATGAGGTAGAAAATGACACAGTTCTTAATATGAGAAGTTTGGATTTTTTCACATAATGGATATGTTTAAGTGAAAGATGTATATGATACAATCACTTGCTTACGCCTTAAATTGTTGTAAAATAAAAACAATGGGAAAATAAACATTAATTTTATTGTAATTATATTGCATACTTTTACATCCAAATATATTTATCCAAATGTCTTATAATCTAAATGACTACTTTTAATATTATAAATTTTATGTATATTTTTGTTTAAAAAATAAATCACATTGCAATTAAGTACATATTTGTACATGGCATTGTAGATGCATGTTTAAATTGCATTGATGAAAATGTGCAGATTAGTAATCAGACATTTTTTCTCTCATCGTGGTCTCTTGAATTCTCCGGACTCTTCTGAAGAACCTGTAATGCAACACCACATTTATTAAGATGTTTATATTTTTATAAGGAAAAAATATAAACATCTAATATAAAAATCTTTTTAATTTATTAATGATAAATATATAATGCATTTTCTGAAAGACATTAATGTTGTTTTTTTTGACGTTGCGTCAGCGTTGACACAGAATAACTTCATACTAAGAAACAAAACTATAAGAGATAATATTGTAAAGTCCAAAAAAAAGGCAAGATACCTTGCGTGCGGTGGCAATAGCGACCTCTCCAGCCTGGCTCACATACACATGCTCCTCCAAGACAGGTCCCATGGCGACATGGCCGAGCGCACTCGCCGCCGCGCCGTCCTATCTCGCAATGGTTTCCGCCCAGCCCCGGTGGACATCGGCATTTATTCACACCCTTGCATCGACCGCCGTTTAGACACGGGATTACGCATTTTGCTACGGAAATCTAAATGCTACTATAATTGTCACAAATTTCAAAGTAACATAAATTAAAAATAAAGATTTTGATAATATTTACAGACCATACCCTAATAAAATATCGGCGTTAAGTGGAAGTATTTTTTCAATGTTGTCCATTAGCGGTAATGATAAGGTACTTTACCATTAGTAGACTCCCTTGCTTTCTACTTCCAGAAAATATCGAAATAAATGAAAATGCTTTGATCGTCATATACGCCGCTGAATTTGGTTGGAAAAGTGCATTTTGGCAAAAGCAAAGAGCCCTTCCCGGCCTTGAGCTAAGTGGATTCCGTGTCGGATCTTACGCAATAATAGCTAAAGATTCACTTTTGGGCACATTCTCACACGAGCAGCAGTGAGAATAAAATATACAATACTTACAGAATTCACAGCGAAGGCCGTAATATCCTTTGGAACATTCACAAGTATCTTTCTGTATACATTTCCCGCCATTCAAGCATTTTTGCGAACATATTCCTGAAACCAAAACGATATACGTGTTGATAACCAGTGTCTATTGTACGATCTAAAATAGGACATCTATAAAATTAAAATCTGACCATTTACATTACACTGACATTACAATAGTAGTAAAAGTAGACATTTAAAAAGTTTACGCTATAAGTGTGACCGATTTAAAATCTTTACAATTAAATTAATAGTTAGTTACCTTATTTAGTTCTATACTGTGTGTATACACACACAGACACACACACACACACACATATATATATATATATGTATATATATATATATATATATATATATATATATATATATATATATATATGTATATATATATATATATATATATATATATATATATATATATATATATATATATATATATATATATATATATATATATATATATATATATATATATATATATATATATTGGGGTCGTGTCTGTACATTATCTTTTCAAAAGTACAAGTGAAACAAACAGGCATCTATATGGGGGCCAACGACCAGTATTTAATTTTTTTATATTGAATCAACATAGTGAAAACCTATACAATGAAAATAATTTGATATTGGTGCACAACGCACACTTTAGATTTAGTGTATCAAAACCTTCCACCATTTTTTTATTTTCAGTTGATTCAGTAATGTTAAACCCGACTTTTGATTCGCGATTGACATCTCAAATATCGTAGATACTACCGTAGGTGGATATACTGAAAAAATTACCATCATATATCAAAACTTACACTGTATACTTAAACTTACATATTAAATTATTATACTCAATTTAATATCTATCTTCTTTTCAGTTGCAGCGGAGATGTTACGCCCTCTATCGATAAGACATCAGCTAAGAAAAGCTCATACAGCCGCATGGCAAAATAATCCTCAAGTAATTATGTTTGATTCGTTAAATTCATTTATTTGATAAATTAATGAAACAAATTGTATATACCGACATTTACTAGTGCGAATTAAAAGAAAGTGCGAATTAATATTTTTTAAATTGCACTAGCAAAAATGTGACCAGCGGGTTCCAAAATTGCAAAGAATAAGAATACCTTTAGTCTAAAAAATATTTATTAAGGTTTTTCTCATTGTGTTAAATAATAATCAATGGTTTTTATCGATATTTTTAAAATATTCTAATGTTTTCGGTAATATAGTTAGATAAAATAATTCGTGTGGACCATGCGGGCGAGCTTGGCGCTGACCGAATATATGCAGGGCAGATGGCTGTCTTGGGCCATACACCTGAAGGCCCACTTATACAGCATATGTGGGATCAAGAAAAGAAGCACAGGGAAAAGTTTGAAGAACTCATCTCCAAATATCGCGTGCGTCCTACCGTCATGACGCCACTTTGGAATATTGCGGGTTTTGCGCTCGGTGCCGGTGAGTACTATGGTATATTATTATTTTTTGATAAAATCGCTTTATTAACTTTGTAATTTCGTTATTTTAATTGTCATGTGTATCTTAGAAAACATAAGAACGCTAACAAAATCATTGCGTCAATAAAGGAACAATTATTCTGATAGCTAATCCAATACATTGATAATTGAGTTTCTGTATATTTTTTTATTTTGCACCTTTGTAAAATTTATATTGCTATCCATTAGTTATTATGATTTCTTTCCAGTACTGGCATTTTTCATAAAAATATTTTAAAAATTATATGAAGATCAATTCAAAAAATTAACAATAATAAGTTGCCTCAAAATATAGATTTGGTCCTACGATATATAATATATAATGTATAATAAATGTAACAAATTATTATTTCAGGCACAGCATTGCTGGGTAAAGAAGCAGCAATGGCATGTACAGTAGCCGTAGAGACCGTCATCGTTGACCATTATAATGATCAATTGCGCACTCTCATGGAGGACCCAAATGTGGACCGCGAGATCCTTGAAACAATAACGAAATTCCGCGATGAGGAGCAAGAACACCATGACACTGGTATTGATAATGGTGCTGAACAGGCACCATTCTACAAAGCTCTCACGGAAGTCATTAAGACCGGTTGTAAGGTGGCCATCGCTATATCAAAAACAATATAGAATATTTTAAGAAATATACGTAGTATATAGATAAAAATAGTAAACAAAATATATTTTCTGTACGTAACGTTTTTTTTATGAGTTTATTAGCTTGATTTTGATGCAAAAATGATTAATCCGTTTATTTATGTCTTTAAATTGCATAAGAGTTTGAAAGAAAAAAATAATAAATAAATAATTTCTCAATGGCGATATTTTGTTAACAATATTTAGACTAATGTTTAAACTATTTGTAATAGATTTCTGCGACACATAGTACCTACTGGTTTAGTATAGTACAATATTTTCAAAGTTGTAAAAAAACTGCGCTTCGCAAACCTATGTATAGCTAAGTGTATGTACATTAACAACATCCTTTCTCCTACACTTATTTTGATATCATGCGGGGCACTTGAAGCATAATTGCAGCGAATATAATTCATACCTCCCTCGCAATGACGACCTTGATATCCCGCTGGACAGGAACATATTCCCGGTGCGGTGCAGTTGCCCCCGTTCATGCATTGCGGATAGCAAAGTGCCGTGCGACAATGTTGCCCCATGTAACCATCTGGGCACTGGCATATCTTTTCTTGGTTACACCAGCCCTGGTTAGCACATTTCTTGTCACACTCTGGGTCCGGCCCTGTTAAAATATCATGAGTAAAAACTTTGGAGTAAATGCAGATAATATGCGATATTTAAACAAAAAAATTAAATGAAAATAAAATATAAATAAAGAAAAAAAATAGAATTTATAAAACATTTATGTAATCTCTCTCCAATGTGACTGGTTAAAGGTGAGGTTTGAGAGTGCTAAACTCTTCTTCAAGTGTTTCTAGCTGAATAATTACATTCGAAGATGTTAATGCTGGTAGCCTATTGGTTTTAACAGCTTTATCGAATACTCGGTTCGCGGGCCTGGAGCCCGCGGGCAAGTAATATACATTTGGAAATCTGCGCAAATCGCAGATTCCATCGGCTCGATGCCGTGTCGGAGGTACACATGTGTGTATGCCGATTTTAATTTCGTCATGACACTACGTTAAATGTGTAGGATTGGACCGAAGTACCTATAGTCGCTATTAGTCCCCTTGGCCCTGAGGTCTAGGGGGTGAGAAACCGGGTACGTGACAGAATCTCGTGTAAGCGACGGTGTAGAAACGTACTCTACGTTCTCGGCTAGAGCCGAGGTGCGTGTGAGTGTTGGTGTCATGGGTGGATCCGAATGACGGCGTTTCATCGTCTGGATTGCGTCGTCTTTTCAGGGGCTATTTAAATCGGGCTAATAATTGATCGATTGTACCACCAATGGATTAGGATGGGATTCGGACCTCTCGAAGTGTTTCTTTGAGAATGTTTTAAAGTATTGTTTGACGCTCAGCAAGTTGACGTCGATATTACGCTGGAACCACTGATTATCGGCGGCTCGACAAATGAAGCGATTTTGTATCCCTTGAAGTTTTTCTATTTTTATTTTATGCACGTGTGCAAAGCGACACTGGCGCAGGAAGAAATTGGCCGAACGCATATCTTGTAAAGAAGCAGCTTGTGTCTGAGGGAGAGGTTCCTGCAGGCGTTAATTCAAGAGTGGAGGATGGACACAAAGGCCGCTTTGGATCGAGCGGTTTGATTGTTTTTAGTAAAATTCAGGTGATGGTCGAGGGTGACGCCTTAATATTTGACAGACTTTTTCCACGGGATAGGTCTGCCAAAGAGAGTGATATCTAAAAGGCGGCCGCCACATTTGTGGGTGGTTGGATCTAAGCACTTAATAATAATATTGTACGTAAGGCCTTTGGAGTGTAAAGCAATTCAGGATTTTATCAAGTTATAAAAGATTTAAATATGGAACTAAAGCTAATCCTTGGGAAATATTTTAAAACATATTAAAGATTGTACTTATACCATGAAATTCATAAAGAAAGTTGAAAAATCCAGAATTTTTTACGATACCTACGATCTCCGTTGAGATACGAAGATTTTGATATAATACTCTTGTGTGACAATTAAGGTTCTTTAAATTTTCTAGCCCAACCGAGAAGGCCAAATTTTGGATATAACGTGGGGGGACGTTATATCCAAAATTTAGCCTTCTCAGTTCACATGCATTTCCAAATGTATATAATGACTGGACTATTAACAAATGTTGTATTGTTTGGGTTTTAAATAGCTTAGTAAATTGGTTATAGTGTGCTAATACAATTCTTATTGGGCTAAACCCTTTTAGTCAAAAATAACATAATATTGTAGGTATACATGAGAAACGAGATACCAAAGTAAGAAGGGCAATGCAAGTTTATTTCATACCGTGATTATGTGTGAGGCTAACAATTTTTTTTTAATTTGTTAGTAGCAACAGTAATATATAATGGTTTCTGGCGTACCGTTTACATATTATAATGTTAAAATTTACCACAAATGCAAGACTATATAAAGATTTCTATTTAAATATTAGTAAAGTTTTTTTTATTCAATTATGGAAAATAGGCAATATGCAAGATATGCTTTTTTATATAACCATCTACTTATAATTACTACTAATTATCTAATATTTATTAAATTAGATAATTAGTAGTCATTATAAATATAGTTTGTTATATAAATATTAAATAATTTAAATTGCATTTGTCCGTTTAAGTAACATCCACAGATTCAGTAGCGTCATTATTAGCACACTAGCGCAACAGGCTTGCATTTAAAAATTTCATTAATATGTCTTTATTATAAAACCTGAATACATCACAATGTCCAAGCATTTTGATTTATCAAAAAATAAAAAGAATATTACAATATTTATTTTCTATATAATATCTTTTGAATAATTATAAGTTCGGATTTTTTGTGAAAATTTGCATATTCCCTATTTTAATAGTAAAGCAAGCATGTACCAACCTAAAAACGCAAATGTCGTGAGCAGAGGCACCGTGTACTCAGCCCATCAGCGTACTCGGCGAAAATGCAACCGGAAAATAATGTAATATAGGTTATAATTGACCAGCTAGATATTGACGGAGTTTCGACCGTTGCGTCATAAATTTCAATGCATATTTGTCTACTAGATACGAAAACTAACATTATGATGTAGTATAAATAGTTAATATTTGTTGTTTATTTATTATACATCAGTAAGTAATTATAATATACTGGAAAATTAATTAAATGGCAATTTTGACTTATGTTTCTTGAAAAATTATAAAGGTCAGTTATAAATAAAAAGCACACGAGCAGCTTTAAGTGACAGAGTGATTAGTTTTCTGTATTTAGTAATTGCTAGGTAAATCAAAATAATTTATGGAGACGGTGGTAAGGATAGAATCCTTACCACCGTCTCCTTAAAATATTGTGTAGTGTGCTTCCTAGTTATTTTTATTTTGCTTTTTGCATCTGTGGATATAAACGAATTTTTAGCTTGTCATTCGTTCATTTGCTGAAAAGTACCAGACTACTAATTATCAAAACTTTCACTTTAAAATAAAAAAGAAATTTCAGACACGTTTTGTAGATTGGATCCGATTCATTTCATCAAACTAAAAGGAAAAACATCTCAAATATTGACCCATTATAATATATAATTTATTTTATCACTGCAGATTGTCATACAAATTCAACCAGTTATTTTTACGACATGCATGTAAAGGTAATAAAATTCTAAAAATTATGATTGCGACAACTTCGAGTATTATAACTATGGTCACCCTGATTAAAAATTCAATTGTTTAATGTATAGGCACGGTTTGTTTAAAGTTTTTCTAAATAAATAAATAGATTTTCCAAGTTAGGAGATAAGTTTAAAAGATTAATTTGGATAGTGATTATTTTAGTAAACTAAGTAAAATATCAAAGTTTTTCTAGAAATATGTACCGATTTAAGTTCGATCAGTTAGCTGTGCAAACTAATTCGTAATCTTGAAGTGACGCCTAGTGCGTTGAAATAATACCAAAGGTTTTATTGTTATGTCTTCGTCTTTATTCATTCGTATTTGTTCATAACAGTCATAAACAATAGACTCGTAAAATGTCAATTGCCATATTGTTTACTTCTAATGTATGAGCATTGAACGCAAATACTGATACTAATATTATAAATGGGTACCAAAGTAATGTATGTTTGAAACGACGGCGCCAAATATTGCTATTAATTATTATTAGTAAGTAGCACAAGCAATGTTTGACCTTGAAATGTATGAAATGCAATTTTTTAGTGTAAGTTAATACTTACCTACGACTAATTTTTAATTGATGAAAGCAAATTAATTCATTAAAAGCTATACGAAGATTCATTTTTTTTACTTTTTATGATTATTTAAATTAAGGAAGAAAGTAAAAAAAAGCATTACGTCTTAATTTCTTATGTTGTATTATCTGTTTTAAAAGCATTAAGTTATACATAGGAATTTTATTTCTAATATTATTAAAGAAACATTTTAATAATTAAAGTTTGCACATGAATTGTGTATTGATGCAACAATAGAAACAAAGACGTTGAAGTGTTAAAAATGCGTGGGCGATACAATACCTGTCCTTTCTAAATACACACCTCTCTGTGCGCATTCCTTCTTAAGATTTAACCTTAAAGGGGTGCCTTTTAACGGGATGCCCCGCCCATTTTTGAGCACAAGCCCTATCTCAAATGTTGCTACGCCACTGTTGTTTCCAAGGCATATTAAAAATATACTAAACTCTGTGAACAAAATGATAAAAATAGGTATATACAGTAATTAAAAGGTATATTTCCTTACAAGTCTTATTCAATACGAATAGTTCAAAATATGTTTATCAATTATGCATGTGATGAAAGACAATTGCCAAAAGAAAAAAATTCTTGCGTATTCAAATTTATGCACCAAAATTTAAACGTTATTGTATTATTTTTTTTATTAAAATACATAAATCTTTATATAGTTATTTCCTTAATTTCTAGCATATTTTGTATGTATATATAACATGTTGCAAATTTGTAATATTCATAAAAATAAGCACGTATCTCCTGGGACAGTTACAAGAAACCGAGTTTTAAATTGTTTACCGTGTTTTATGACAGAATTATGAAAATACAACAATACTTATATAAGAGATTTATCACCCCCATTAAGATTTTGTATTTATGGATACACAGATACTACCAAATATATATAACGTTCTTTCAGTATAAAAATAAATGACAGCGAATAAAACGATCTTCGATAGATAACAGAATACCAGTGTTTAAGTGGAGATTGATGAGATTTTTAGTTTACTAAGAAGGCTATTCTATGGTCGCTAGAAACTACCAAACTTTTTTTAGCCTTAGAAATCCAGAATCAGTTAAATTACAAATCTAATGAATTACCTTTTGGAGCTTTAGGCACCCGTCCTTGTGTTTTGATAGAGAGCACGGGTGGTTTCAGCAACTTAGGGTCGGACGAGGTAAGCGTATCGAAATTATAGTTATACCGTTTCTTTGACCTCCACGTGAAATTCACATAACCTACCTCCGAGGGTATTATGGGTAACTTGTGAGAAAAGTTCGGGTCCAAGATGTACGGCGATATATGACCATTCAGAATGGCGAATACTTGCATTGAGATGCCTGAAAAGTAAATATAAGTAGTGTTGAACTTGTAGATGAGATAGATCCACATTTTAAATCGTTGAAATTTTTTAGTCAATAAATATTTTTATAGTATACTAGTTTTTTCTTTAAGTTTTTCATAAACCTTAAATAATTGAAGATCTTTAACTGTTATTTGCACATCAATTGTGTTTTTAAAATAGCTTTCAAACCTTGTCGACAAGTGGCATTATGGTAATGGATAACTTTTCTATGTCCCTCTACAGCTTTGTACGGCTAAGTAGTCAACCGTCCATAAAGTATATGAGCAGCATATCAATTTACCGCTAAACATGCGGACTTGTCGCTCGTCGATCCAGAGCGAGATGTCGGCGGCTTGTTTAGCGTCGAAATCTTTGTAGTCACGGCGCGCGGCGCTGATTGTGAGCGACACGGTCAGCGCCACGCTGGCGCAGAGCCGCACACCCATTCCAGCCGACGCCCACCGCATCCTATGCAAAAGCGACACACATTTGTGAGACGAACTTAACAAAAAAACAACAGTAATAAAGACAGTACAGATTTCTACTCGGAGGGGTAGAAGTATCTTAGACTGAACCTTGATAACCGTTGGAACTTTTGCGAACACTTCAAGTTCTTGTCCTCTAGAGTAAGGAGAGTAGCAGCTACATTAGAACGGTTATTATATAACCCTGGAGGCCTTAAGCATAGTAGCAGTGGTTTTGTATAAGGAACTCCATCGACAGAGCAATATTCTGCCTCAAGAGAATAGGAATCGCGAAAGTTCTACGTTGTACAGCTTCTGTTCGAGAAATGGTGGTAGCGACTGGCTCATCCGTGAACTTGAAGCGGGACTGTCGAGTTCGAGTCGGTTCTGAGTTGCTGGATGAACAGACGGCATGGAACGTTGACCTTTCGTCTGTCACAGGTACTGTCAGGGCGCAGATGCTTTGGTAAGTACCTATCTTGCATCGGAATGGAGGCATGTGCTACCACGGGCTGTAATGAGAATATAGCTCAACATACGAAGTGTCTTGCTTGGTCAGAAATGCGCTGTGACATCGTCGCAGTAGTGGGAAATGACCTTTCACTGCCAGCTTTAGTTAAAGCTATGATTGGAGGTAAGTTTTCATGGACAGCAGGGGCTACGTTTTGCGAGATAGTGTTAGTAACGAAGGAGGCTGTGGAGAGGGAGAGGGAAAGCACATCTACTCGCCCGATTCGCAGGCGGAGAGCCTGTCAAGCTTTCCTGTATTCATCACAACTGAGGTTTGGGCGGCGGAGAAGGGGTAGCTTCATCGCCTAAAGTCTAAACTATAGCGCAGCGTAGAAGAAATCTGAGAACCTCATCTCCACTTCAAGTTTGCGATCCGGCCCTTGTTAGGGATAGCATAAACGGAACTGCGGTGGCATGTGTCAGTGTTTCTCGCAATTTCGGTAAATCCAGTTTCCTCGCAAAAGTATAGTATATATATATATAACATTATAATTATTGTTCACCACTCAACTAAGGTAATCTGTGTTAGTATCTGTTTTTTTATTTGATACTATTTTCGTAGCGTGAAAACTATTTATTTATTTCCTACTGTACCTGTGCCCAAGACAGTTGCAAGCAATAAATATACAATATCTTATTTCTCTTCACACCTAAGATCATAAGCCACTAATAACCTTGTAAGTGGCGTATAATACTCTTAATAACCGTATGAAAGCGTTCTCAATGTTGAAAAAAGAAGGCATAAAAAGTTGTCAAGCGGGTGAAGTAGTAAACATTTATTTAGTTCCGTAATACTTCGGCTACATAAGGACGAAGGATTGTGCAGTGGATACGATGTCGCGTTAAGTATTTCGGGTTTGATCTGGGGCGATTTACGTAGCCATATTATTATCCAACAACATTCGAATTCGATGAATATTCGGGCAATTCCTGCGAAATTTGTCCTGACAAAAATATCGAGAGTGGCGCAAACTGTATTCAAATTCTTCCAAATGATTCGCGGTGTGACGAACTGTTTAGTTAGAATCGAATTACTGCCATGTAGTCTCAGTGTTTGGCTTTATATCTCTAAATGGAACAAAGCGTTTTGTTGGTTTTACAAGTATACCTAAAGTATATACTAAAGTAAATACTCCTTTAATCAGTATTAAATTTACTTATCTTTAAATATAATTTAAAATCAAAATTTCAATGTAATAGTAATTTGTTTACATAAATACTACTAATGAAAAATGGTACTAATAAAATATGTCTACTAATGAAAATAAGTACCTTTCGATTCTCTGTCGCACGAAACCCTAAAAAGAATAACAAAATTATCACGGTTAACGTAATTGATTGAGCCCGGTTTCGGGACGTGCTTCCACAATGGTACTATCGTGAGAAACGTCTGCGCACCTAAAAACTCGACGACTTCATTAAATATCCCCTGTCAAAAAGTAATGTGTACTACGTTTTTTCTCGCCCCCGATGTCGAATTATACTAACAAAAGGTGTTAACAAAAAAGAGGACACATTGCTGTATAAAAGCGGGATGCGCAACATTTTTATATTTGTAACTTCTGATGTTGTACTAAATAGCTAACCAAAACAACATCGTAGTACTATTATTTTTGAAATAGAAATCTTAAAATTATAAATGCGAAAATTTAAATTATAAATTAAAATTATTAAGCATTTGCTTAATAAATTATAAAGCAATGCGTTTTATTGCTTATCTTTTTTCCATAAACAAAAAACTGAACGAACAAAAAATCTTATTTTGTAAGTAATGATTTTGCTTTATATACAGTGTTACTCTGTAATTGTAATGTTGTACTAAACAGCTATGTTAGCACTATGATTATTGAAATAAAAATTATTATATTATAATAATGGGAAACAATGCGATTTATCGCTTAATCAGCTGTTCCCAGAGACATAAGATTTAACAATGAAATGTATTTTGCTTCCAGATTAATTTGTGGAAGGGAAAGTTTATTTCCATAATTAAAATGACAGAAGTATTCTATGTAAGTAAATGGTAGTAATTTGTCCTTTATGTGTAGGCATTATTTTCTCATATCTTACTTGTGTTAGTAAATCATATACAGTATCACTACGACATAATAATAATAAAAGGTAATTTTTTATTATAGTTACCTCGTAATTATTTAATTGTTCATTAAACGATAACCTATAATTAGGTTTAACAACATTTATGTTATATACACGCAAAGATAAAACATTCATATCCATACCTTCGAAAGATTGTTGTGTAAACGATGAAATTAAGCAGCACTCGTAGAAGTATACAATGCAACACATATTTAAAAATAACTGACCTTCAGATAGCTACTGAATGATTATTTTATTTAAGTATAATCTTCATGGTAAGTACAAATTTTCAAAAATAATAAATAAGTTATTTAACAAAAACATAAAAAAGTTATGTTTGAGACAATTCTTACCTCTTCTTGCCTACTTAAGGCTTCAATAGTTTTTTGAATATTTATTAATCACATTAAAAAATTGAAATCATTTAGGTCTGCATTTCTATCTCATGTAATCCAAACGTCCAACGATATCGTTTTGGTCCTCCGATTTAGAAAATATTATATACGAGCCGTTTTTAGATAAAGAGAATTAAAAGGACAATCATCCTTAGACAGTATGTACAAATACAATGTGCTGATTTAAAATAAAATGAAATATTTATATTCGTTACAACAGAATGACGGCAAGTATAAATTTGTTTGTACAAGTATTTTTTTGTTCTTGAGAGACAGGAAACTATTAATTGCTGCGTAAAACTAGAAATAAATATCAAATGAAAATTTTCCTTTCCTCCTTTTATTCACAAATTTAGGTTTAGGTATCGACAAAAAACTCTCGATCTCAATATAGTATTAATACGAATTTAATAAGGTATGGAGCTATGTAATATAAAGATTTAGACGAATTGCGATCTTTTGTAGATCATGTTCGAACAGAATAAAATTGCCAATCTTAAATATGATCAAGAAGAATGGTTGTCAAGTGGAATTCCAAAAAAGCTTTCCTAAGGTTGTATGATAGCCAATATAAACATCTATTGTATAAATTGTTAATGATCAATAATCATAAACTAATTAATTAACCATATTTGTAGTTATACCCATATTTATAATTAACCATATGTATATACCATAGTCCGATTTAGATTAAGTAACTTTTGATAGAATATTCATGTAACACGTATTGAGGCCATGAACATTTGATTGCGTGGGTGAATATGTAAAACTGAAATATGCTTTGAATGTCACTTTCGCCAATGACGACCGACGCATCCTGTGATAAAGTGGATTGCAAAATGGGAATGACCGCTGCTTTGCGATCTGATACATAATATAAAGGCTACTTATTATTTGGAGTATTTCATGGCAGGATTCACATTAAACGTAGCCTTACGAATTTTGGAAGCAATGGTTTTGTCGGGTAACAGCTTGTAAGATATCACAATTTCATCTCATTACACACAAATCATTACAACTAGTTCTCTAATTTAATTTGATTTCAATCTTGTAACTGATTTCCTATGTGGCAATTTTCAGAATCGATGTTTTAGTGATCCCGCAGGGTCCCGTTAGTTGCGAGATTCCGTGTGCCTAAATAAAAATAACGCCTGAATTTTATCTTTTTATTTAATTCAGTGAAGATATTTAACTAAAATAATAATTAAAAGTAAATAATTGTGAATATACTAATGATGCTGCCAAATTACTACAAATATTGTAAATTTAAATTCTGATAGACAAAAATGCTTTTTCTGCTTTGACGGTAGTAAAATTATAAATCGAAGGGATTTAAAGCAAAACTGTAATACTTTTCTATGAATTTCCACATAAGTAATATAATTCTCTCATTACACTATTATAATTCTCTCATTGTTAAACTTATACATGAACTTTGTGGTGTCGACATAAATGATTGTTATGATTGTTGTTTTTCATTAGCCCGATTTATTTTGTACGATTTATATACCATTTTTTAATGGGATAGGTATGCATGCGTGTCGCCTGATGGAAAGCAATCAACGCCACCCATAGACATGTGCGACACCCTAAGCATCACAAATAAGTTGTCGGCTTTTGAGATAAGAGTAAGTCATGCCGCGATACTAAAAACCTGGGCCTCGTATTTATGGAAAGACGCATGTGCTTTGCTGCCCTCTATTCCAGTAGACCCTACGAAATCCCATACACTTAATTTTCACGGGAATCCTGCAACAATTTTTTCTTGTAGTTATTTAGGGAGCACTATGCTGTGGTTGTGAATTTCCTTAAATAATAACAGTAAAATAAATCTGTTTAAATTCACAGGCAAAAAATTAATAATTTTTAAAATATATTTTAATTTATTGTTAATGATTTACTTAGATGATAATGCAAGTTGTTCATGTTAAGCATATTTTATCTTCATTTATTCTTTTGTATGCTGTTCGTGTTTGTTGTACAGTGTGACCTTAGGTGTTTAGTGTAAATACTGATAAACTCGTAACATCAGATAGCAGCAACTTATTATTTATAAACAAATAAGTACAACGTATTGTAGACAAGTGATTACAATTAGAAAATTAGCGATATAATGTGATCACGGTTATTGTTAATATATATGTATAGAATACAACATTAATAATAAAGGTTTAGTATCTCTGCACCGCACTTGTTACACTAAGCAGCCACGGGCCGGGAACAGGTAACAGGGTAAAAAGAAAAAAGTCAAGTCCAGCCGCTCCCGTCCATCGAGCCGCCGCCGGTCACTAAGGACCACTGTTCTGTTCACCAGTTATGTATTCGTTTTTTTCTTCTGTTATTATAAGTCGCGGCGTAAATCACTTCCTACAGACATTTTATTATTATGAAACACATAAATAAATATCTTAATAAGTAGGATAAATAGTAATTTTAAAAGTTTCATTCTGTTAGACATCGTAAATTATAACTCCACATGCTATGAATTGCTGTATTATAAGATATAATTTCACTGGATTATGTACTGTACAGTACGTACTACTGAAAGAATGACGTAGATTCCATTCATGACATTAAAAAATGCTTATCGTAAATCAAAAATGGAACTACTTTTAAAAATTGATGCCTAAATTAGCAGCTAGATAGTAGATGGTTTTTATTCAACTGTTTATTGTAATAGAATTGTGTAAATCGTTTGAATTTTCAGCAAAACATTTACATGCCTTATTTTAAGTCTTTTCAACATACTTGATCAAAATCGTTTTAAGCGTTAGATAGCTGTGTGTGTGTATATGAATATATATATATATATATATATATATATATATATATATATATATATATATATATATATATATATATATATATATATATATATATATATATATATATATATATATATATATATGAACTTATAAAACTCAATATTTTTTATATAATCAAATTGATACATAGAAAATACCGTAATGTAACGTGAAATTAAAAGTTAATATGCTTTCAATTATACGTAGTTACATAAAATAATTAAACAAAAATATAAAGATTTACACCTTACTGTATAAGTATGCTGGCTTATTATTAATAATAAAAAATATTATATTAATTAAATTTTGCTCATAGGACCAAATTTTACTAAATGTTATAAATGTAAGGTGTCATCCTTACATGTATAATACGTACGACTTTGGAGGAGCTAATTTTTTAATCTTTATTTTAATGAATTTTCTTAGTTTAAAAAGTATGATGAAGAACCCTATCATGAATTTTTTCTTAGTTTAAAAAGTAATATCTGTCAAATGACAATTTTACGCTTCCATTACGTGCTACTAACTATACACATGAATCGAATCGAAGGGACACTATTAATACTATAGGTTTCGATACGAAAGAAACACTATTATAACTATGATGTTTACATTTTCTACATACAATTGTTAATGGTATAATTCATTCATACTTATACACTTGAAATATTTGTGTTTTTTTTAATAATTTTTATTTGATTTAGTTATCACTGAATCAAAAAATCAATAGAAGGTTTTAAAAGATTTTAAAAAATACATAAATAATGTATACTGTAATATATAAGCATAATAACATAAAATTTCAACAAAATGCAATGGCGTTTAAAGTCGAGTCGAAACCAAAGAATATGATTCAGTAATGTAAAACAATTAAAGAGACTTGGGATCAACGTTCTGTCGATATACTGATCAAATTTCGCAATTGTAAATTGTACCAAAAATGTATCTCAATACCTGCAAAATCTCCGTCAGATTAAAACAGTAAGCAACCACCAAGCACTAGATCATAATTCAGAAAATCACCGCACATTGATCACGATCACTAAATTTTTTGAAAGGATTTAAATATCTGACGACATCACATGTATCACACTTCGAGGATAAATGTGTACTGCGACTGCCAATTGTGACTTTTGTGACTTCACACAGTTGACCACTTAGGTGGCGGAATCAAGCGCATAGTTCAGGCAATTCGCGACCCTACCGCATTCGATTAACTTTAAAAATTTGAAATTAACATGTACGTATAACTTTGTATCTAGATATCTTAAAAACAAAAATAGTTAAACAGCTTTTAGCAATATTGTTTAAGTTAAGAATAAGTTTCGTGCATAAGCTAATTATTATGATTTTTATCTTATTGAATTGAGTATTTTTATTGTTTATGTATAAGTTAAATATAAGTTTATGAGTCTAACCACAATTTGTAGTAAAAATAAAGTCTAAATATAAATCAAAGATGAATTTTTAAAATTCCCAGATAAGAGTTGAGCAATTTTTTTGTGATTGATTAAAAGTTATCGTTATTAAAAGAATGATAATTATTAATATTACGTTCATTTGAGCGTCTCTTTTCCACGTAAAATTGAAATTGTTGTAGTCTAATCTACTTGGGACAACTGCGCAAAATACATTTACATATTTATGTGCGTAATTTCAGTAAATACTAATTGAATGAGTATTTGATTGATAACATGACCTCATTGAATCAGTGGCGAAGTAACCCCTTGCGGAATTAATCTCGCGGTTTCAACACCCGCATCGGGATAAATATACAATACCCTATCAATCCGCCTTTTACAAGCGTGATGCGTTAACGCCCATTCACAGTCAGCAGCAGGACGTACATGTATATGGGGTGTGAAAATAAAGCAATGGAAACTTAAAGTTCGCTGGGTACTTAAAGATCTGTTATCAGAATCATTAATAATGTGTTTAAATTATTTTGAAATTTCTATAAATATAAAATCCGCCTTCTCGAATAAATTTATATTTTTTTGGCGACTTATAAAAGCTGTTTATTAAAAACTTAACTGTGGTGGGTTAACACATTTGACGGCAAAAGTTTATTCAAATTTTATCGCCCCTACCCACCTCAATAATACAATTAAATAAGCTAGTCCTCAAACATTTTACCGCCCATACCCATCTTGATAATATAATTCAATAATAACCTAGTTCTCAATCAGTTGGCCGCCCCTACTCATCTCAATAATACAATTCGATAACCTAGTTCTCAATCAGTTTGCCGCCCTACGCATCTAAATAATACAAGTCGATAAGCTAGTTCCCAAGTAGTTAGCCGCCCCTACTCTTCTCAATAATATAATTCGATAACCTAGTTCTTGAACAGTTGGCCGCCCCTACCCATCTCAATAATACAATTAGATAACCTAGTTCGCAATCATACTAATTACAATTTTTTTATCAAGGAAATTATTACTTTATAATTTGCGGGCTATAGTCTTAATTACACCAACTTTTCGGTAATTATTTAGATAGTGAATTAAGAGATCGATGTAATCGGAACTAGGATTGTAGATTTGTTAAGATTGCACAAGAAATAGTTTTTGGATATATTATTTCTGAGCTAATGAAAGTTCAATCATATACGGGCGGGATAAGATATGTATGCCATAATGCTGTTTACTAAATAATGTACATTCGGTAAACGTAAATATAAATTTTTTTTGCTCTTACAGTTTAAAAACAATATATTCAATTATCTAGTAACAATTCGGCTGATGATGGCGATAAACTTCAATTAATTTTGTTATAAACTTTTACAATACGTTATTGTATTTTTTACTTCTTTAAGACAAGGAGTCAGGTAAGGTCAGGGTCATTATCTTTGCCCAGCCGCCTGTCTGGTAGTTATGGTAGTGGTACACAGGTACGCGACCCCGGCCTCCCGAGCTATTACTGTAACACTCCTTGTTTTCCGTTGTGGTAGTATCATATCCCTATCATCCTGTCTAAATCCATCTTTCCTTTCCCCTGCCCTTTCCTTGCCCCTGCCCTTTCCTTTCTATCCTTTTCCCTTCCTTTCAACCAATCCACGGTCTGCCGTGCGAATGAATGCGTGGCTAGGGGCGAGCTTAGTCGCAAGTGTGCTGACCCGGGATTGGGCTCCCCGGGTACTATAGTGCCTTACCGCAGCATGCAGGGCTCTGCTGGGGCTGACCTCCATCCTCCCTTGCAGCTTCGTGCGATTTACTATGTAGAATTTTAATAAACCTAATTTGTTAAAAAATTACGGCGCCCTGGTTCGCCACCCGTCACGTCCTGATTCTCACGAGGGCGAGAAACGACTAATGGTGAGCCGTTTCACTACAATGAATGTGAAAGGAAGGATGGATGAAAAGGTGGATGAGTGTAGAGGAAGCAAGGAAGGTGTGCCGAGATCGTAACGGATGGAGATCTGTGTTCTCTGCCTAAACCTACTGGAAACAGGCGTGACGATATGTATGTACGACAAAAACGAATTAGACAAAAAAAAATTTGATTGATTTTGCCGCCCTAGATTCCAGCCTCAGACTGCTGGTAAATCTACCATTTCTTAACAACATGTGTTCCGTATGGATTTTGGCGACTGCTTCAAATTAATATTACCTCATTGCACTGGGACGCAAAAGTCTAATCACACAGTGTTACAAATAAAACTCTGTTAAACTGTCAACCTCATCGAAAAGCTGTGCGTTCTGCAGATAGCTCAATGACGCCCAAGTTACCGCACGATGGCGATATAACCTTTACAAACTAAAACAGTACCTACCAAGTACCACAACAGCAGACAGTGACAGGCAGCGGCGTCGCCGTTGCCAGGTGCTTCCTTAAAGGTCGCCAACGTATTTCTAATGCATATAGTGTTACAGATGTCTATGGGCGGTGTTGATTGCATTCAATCCTTTACTCATTTGCCTCTTTATCTCATAAAACTCTGCGAACCCAGCATGGCGACTGCAAGCAAACCCCCATGTTCCCGGTCACCGCATTATTACTGGCTAAGGTTAGGAGCTCTGTGATAGATTCAATTATATCTTGCAGAATCGGATAACTCCACAAGCATGAAACAGGAGCTTAGTAGTCCTATTCCACAATAAAGGGGTAAGTCTCTTAGAACCTTAGGTCCATCTCGTTCTTTAACCATGTTTATGTTTGTTTCAAGGGTCGTTCAGTTAACTTGGGTGAAAGCTAGATCTCCAATATGTGCTAGACAAAGGTTTTTTCTGGGTTTGAGGAAAATTTGACTCTATGATCACATTCACACATCGCGGCAGATTAAACATAAGACAAATCAGTATATATAATATGTATGTTATATGGCAGGCCTTTGACTCAATTGAGATATGAGTTATGGTTAGTATATAATATACCACAATGTATCGGTCATTGTGGTATCGAGATGTCTGTACATTGCCACTACGATATTCAAGTGCAAGGCAGTCAAAGAAACCAATTCAGTTCCATTCATCGAAAAGTGAGTCATATTTCCGAAACTATTTACTAATGCATCGGAAGAAGTTTTTAAGATGCTAGATTGGAATGGACATGACATAAAAGTAAACAGCAGGTACATCGCATACTTACGCTTTGCCGATAATATCTGTGGTTTTCGCAGAATCGAATGAAATGATGAACAGCCTAAATGAAACTGATCTACAAGTAAACAAGAGATATATAGATCATGTCACTCTATTTACAATTTTGATCAATCTTCTAAAGTGACCCATGACAATGGTGCAATGCGTAGTATTAGATTTCATAGCAAGTTTTACTGGGTTCAAATGACGCTTTGTCTGAGTTGGATAACCACGAAAATAACGTTATTTTTTTAACTATTAAATTAATAAAAATAATAAATTAAACTATGAAATTTATACTACATATAAATTTTATTAAACGTTTATTATTAATTACTAGTAAAATATTTTTTATTAATTTAATAATTTTTTTCAGAACACCACACGATTCGCACATCATGGTCCACAGGTTAACATAACAATAAAAAGTCCAAAGTAATTTCTTAATGTTTATTTTCTATGCAACATAAAAAAATATCCATCATAGTTACACAATAAATTATCGTCACTTAATGCAAACTAAAATGTAAATTATTAATTCGTGAATTTTTATCTCGTCATCGACAGGAAAACTTATAATTTGTCATGATTCAATTTCTAAATGCAACTTACTGTCTAATTCTGATTCTCGTAAGACGCACTTCTTTGTATCGGCGAATTTGTAAAAAAATAATAAAAAAACAATTTTTATTATTATTTATGTAAATAAAATCTTAAAGGTAATGTCATAAAACTAAGAGGAAGTTACCAATTGATTACAGTTACAACCGGATACAAAGAAATGTATTCATGCATTAAAACTGATATATATAGAACACTTACAAATAATGAACCACCGGTCGTTTACGGCTTTTGAGGCTCCGGCTTCCTGCCATACAACAATAATGTCTATGAAATTAGATATTTATAACTTTTTGTCCATTGCGTCGGTCAAATAATATTGAACAATCCAAAATTCATTGTTTACATTTTATGAAAAATTATCAATACTCATACATAAATGCAGACATTGTGCTTACAATTTTAACATTTATTTTTATATACTTTAATATTATAAAAACAAAGCACATGTTAATTTTGAATACAAATAAATGTAATCTAATTGTACAAGTTAAATTATATATTGAGAACACGGTTAATGCTAGGAATTTGGGAGAAAGGCAGTAATATCACCGTATTTAACAATTTCAACTTCATCAATTGTCATACGAACGCTAACAAACAGTTACAGTAAGATAATTTCTTATTTATTAACAGCTGGGTAAAAACGCGACTAAACAGACACAAATCGAACAAGGCTCTTCTACCGTATTAATTAATATATATTATTAATAATTCTTACTAGATAATAGACACGATAAAGACTTCTTAACAAACAACTTAAAGGGGCTATAATAACAGTGCCTTCAAATATAAATATAATGCAATCAATGTATAAGGTACGAATGGTTACATAGTAAGCTCAAAAGGTGAACGTGTTAGCATTGAAAAACAACTGAGTTGACGGGGAAATATAATAAATAATATCATTAAATAGAAATATTTACGCGGTCGTCGTTTCAATTTTACTCCAATGGTACCGAGGAGTGTTCGAAACATAGTCACAGATTACATCTGACCGACCGACCGACGTTTGGAAAACTAAAAAAACAGACATCTATAAAATCAACATGGTTTTACCGTGTGGAATGTATTACTTAGGACCCGACACCTTTCAGGCGATGAAAAATATATTTTAATTAAATGACAATATAAATAGATCCGCTATCGACTAAACTGTTATAAATCGGTGATTGTAAATTTAAAAACGTTATTAAAAACTTTTAGTTTGTCCGACAGCGCTTTTAGGAAATATTTATATACAGCAAAGAATAGATAATAAAATTCAGATGCGACAAGCGAGCGCCTTAGCTGCCTAACATTAGTTAACACGAGAATCTAGCCTTAATCCTAACAAGATAAAATCGAGATTTACGTTTTTAAGATGCAGAGTATGAATTTTAGTCTTACGCAAGCAGTTGAATGTCACATGGAGAAGTGCTATAATAAAACGCCTTATTTAGGACAATCGGACATTGTTATCGGTATGAACGCCCAATACGAAATAATCAATTAAATTATGAATATTCGAATTATACCTACATCTGTACCTATATCTGTATCGTATGCACTGAAACAATTTTGTATATTTTCACGGCTACGTTAATATTTTCTTTCTTGTTCAAATGATTATTTAACAACTGAGTGTAACAAGTGAAAATTAGCCATACACGGCTAATTTTAAGTGTGAACAAAGAAAAAAATTAACGATTTTGTATAGATGCATACACAATTATCCAATTGACTTCAGTTGATTTCATATAACTGTTCCGATGATAAATAATGTCCAATTGATCCCAATCCTGTTTTAAAACGTTCACATGGTCGTATAGAAGATGTAGTTACATAACAGATAATTTTAAAAAAGCTTTATATCTCAATTACAAATTAGGATTTTAGTGTCATAATTTCTTGAGATTTTTATCATGATTGTCGTCATAACTAAATTGCTTACATCCTATGAAAAAAGAAAATTTGACATGGAGCGTTACTGAATTAAATCTACAGATTCGATTATATGAGTAGAGATTGAATGAGAAAAGGATTTGAAAGAGAAATATGTTTTTGCTTTAATTTTTCCTTTAGACTTCACGACTTAAATTAGGTAATTAATATCATATAACTTTCAGTAAAATAAATAGTTTTCTTAACTAATCTTTGAACCAAAATTAAAGGCTCATTGTACATCATTACAGTTAAACACAAACTCAATAAGTTTATAATATTCATTCAAAATGATTAAAATGTTGCTAATACCTTTAAAATCGAACAGTCAATAAATATTAGTAAAGAATAAAGGAAAAACGAATTTCTCAACTTATTTTGTTTATATACTTATTATTTTTATGTGGTTTCGTGCACTGTCTTCGGGTTTTTCACCACGAGCTAACACTACGAACGTTACAATCACAACACCGAATACATAGGTTCTCTTTCAACTATCTTCGCAAAGCACCAACATCGCCCGGTGGTCAAACTACGTGTCATACAAAAATATAAGAATACTTAAAAGTACCCTCCATTTCTTTTGATGACTTGATCGCTTTCCGTGCCATTTTATTATTATCTAAATAATAAAAATAGAGCTTTCATAAAAGGGGGCTTTCATAAATGGAAGTTTTAATGGTAAAAATATCTTTTTACCATTAAAACTTCCAATATTTTGCTGCAAATTTAAAAAAAAACAAAGTTAAAACATTTGAATACTGAAACTAAATCATTTAACATTAAACCCGAGAATATATAATATTTTTTATTAAATAATATTATTATCCCTGTACAAAATTATATTTAATTGTGGTCCATGTCGATTATTTAGTAACTTGTTTAGATATGCTTAAATATAAAAGTGATGTCATCGAATAAAGTTTAATACAAAATAGCTTTATGTATTATTTCCGAAAAGAAGCTTACATTTTTAAGCCGAATCACATCGATGTAGCAATCTGACCACCGGCATCCAGAGCTAAATCATTAATTTATTCAATACGTTTATTTCCGTGACAAAAATAGCTTCTCTTAATTTCAAACCTTCACCAGCTATCGTAACCTTAGTTTACAAGTAATTGATATCGAGCCAAAAGATGATCTATAATCTAAAGGAGCCATATAAATATTATATATTTTGTCCTATATATTTCACATTACGGTCCGAATGTAAAAACGATCTTACGAGTAAAACGTAAGATCGATATTATGAGTGATCGAGATTACAACAGAAGCGTTGCACAAATAGATGCGATGCGTTCCTTTATTATATTAGCCCGTGCCAGATAAAGACGACTACTTTATTTCATTACTTAAAATCAGTCTCATAAATAAACAAATATATTTCGTAGATATACACAGATTATTACACCTTTACAACTTCAACTACCTTTTTTAAGGTTTTTTGAAGTAACAATGATGTATTGGCACTGAAAAAACGGAAATGATCGCGTCTGTTGTAATATTTTAAACATGTTTATCATGGATACTTGTGCCTCAGCATTAGGAATAAAGTTAAGTGCAGGTTCACGTTTAAATTAAGGCTACTAACGTTTAAACTCACGTTTAATGTAATTAATAAATTTCCACTAAATTTAGATGGTATTTCTTAGTAATATAATGACATAATTTTCAAGAAAAATTGGCAGCAACGGTTTTTTAAAAACATTACATTTTAATTATATTTCTTCTCGTCTTTCCTATTCGATATGGTTCATTAAATATCCGTTTCTCCCAAGCCGATCGGATAATTATAACAAATAGATTTAATCAATAGTTGCAGAGTGTATGGATAATTTGTTTCAAAAAGCGTTCACAAATTTGAAGCATTTAATCACATTTTTATACTATATAAATCCACAAAACGAAAAATGATATCTGCTGTGCTATTCCTCCGGGCGGGACTAGACTACCTCGCGTAGAGGTCACCTAGTCCCACACATATAATAGAAGATTATTTTATAAATATAAATATTTAATTACACATTTTTCTACTTTTGTGACACAGCATTCGCGATTTTTACTTCAATATCGAATTCTAGTGTAGTGGGACTACGAACTAATAACAGTACTATCGGCAGTTTCGGTGGGAGAATTTTGTGTCCATAGGTAAACATGTAATGAAACCAAAATCACCATCAACCAAGTTGCTCTCCTAAGACATCGAAATAACGCGGCCTAATGTTTCAGCCGATGGCGTGTTGGTTTATTCGCACCGCAAACGTCTGTTATGTTAAGCCGGCAATGCATGTTGGCCGAGCGTTGCCAAGCGAATGGCAATACCAACGTATAAACAGCATATTTACCTCGCCTTGCCATCGTTCAGTGTCGATTGCCTAGTTGACCGAGCGCAGCCAAGCGTCAACGTGTATAGAACTCATTTGACGACTCGCAATGGCGCGCGTGCGCTCGGCCAATGGTGTTCACGTTTGTCCGCCCGCCATTACAGGGTTGGCCGCAAACTTGCCGAACGTGTAGATAGATAATAGCACAAGTACCATCACAGTTTAATAGCGCTGACCTTGAATGCGCATAAGAAAAAAATAGGTCCATTTGTTTAATTGTCATGTTTATTCACTACAGACATTCTAAAAAAACAAACTTGTTTCTTTTTATGTGTTTCAATCACCTTTCCATTTTCGCCGAGCGCTAATAAACCGTGGTGGGACCTATATTTGCCTTGTATCAATTTGCCTGTGCTCGCGTTGGATTAGGCTCGGCCAACATGTATTACCGGCTAAACTTTGAAACAGTGTGGAGTTGGCTAGACGTGTTGTTTGTAGCTTATGGTCTACACGTAGGTGGGCGGCTGTGGGCCGGCGGTGGGCGGGATTGGCGCGGGCGCGGGGGGCGGGGGGAGAACCCGGGCGCCCGGCACGTACTGCCCGATGAACGAGCCGTCCTCCGTAAACCGACCTGACAGTCAAAAAAGTATCTTTATAGAAACAACTTTAATAATTATAAGGATACAACAATAATAATTATACACGCTTTACCTTATATGTTCAAGTTATACATAAATGAGCGAACAATCTAAATACAGTGAACCTTCCAATAAGGCGATTACATGTCCCTCATATAACACGTGTTTTCCCTAGATCATATATTTGTACTGTGAAATTTATTATGATTTGAAAGTTCATAATTAACTTTGTTACGTTTGCACATCTTGTTTTCATAAAATTAAATTATTTTATTAAGTTTTTGTTTCTAGTTTTTGAGTTTTTAGGAAAATTGATTATACATACAGTGATCCCTCGTATAACGTGCAACCAATCTAGCGCGTAATATACCGATTTACTGCATTTTGTATTGGTAAGATTAACCTAAACAAATTTATATGCCAGATGTTTGGAGCTAGTCACTCTCGAAACTGACCTTTTCCCAGGTCTCAAGATGTATGAAATACAAACGTTCACTAGTGTTCAAGATACAGTTCCCCTATTTAGAAATTATTATATTGAAATAAATTAGCACAAAAATATTAACACTTTTATGATTTTACATTTTCATTAAAGATGTCTTAATGGCCATAACCAGTTACAGGAATTTTCCCAAAATTATCATCATTTATGAGCATTATTTATCAACCCAAACTCGTCGTCAATATTTATAGAGGCACATATTAATTATAATAAACAAGAAATAAATTTATATGAAATAAGCAAATTTATTTTATTATAGCTAATAAAAAGTAGGACTCATCAAATAAAAATAAAACAATATAAAAATCATACCTCATTAAAAATAAAACAAACTGCTCGTGTACACACAGAAATATAAAAGGAGGAGTAGACAAGGACGAAAAGGAGGATAGATCTAATCTATTCTAAAATTATTAAATGCAAACCAATAACGTAACACAAAGCGGGTGCATATAAAATCTAAAAGTAGAAAAACATTCACTGAAACTCACTCTCATAATATCATTTTGTTTACAACCTAGTTACATTTTAACTTATTGTGTACTTAACGCCTTTAGTCTACAAAAAGAGATTCGTTATATACTTATTGTCGGTATTGCATTGTCAATGGAAGGAGTAGTCTTTATTCAAACTCATTTTGAAATAATGAAATAAATACCTACACGGATTAATTTTTTACCGTACTAAAAATAATTTTTTCATAATAAGTGAAACATCAAACACAAATTTACAGTTTGGGTGGGAAATTTCTTTATTTGCTAGAAAATCAATCGAAGGAAATCTATAGAAATCTGATGTATTTTACTACCGAAAGTAGTCCAATAACTGTAAGTTAGCTGCTATAGAAAAATAATTAATTTAACTGGTAGTGGTATAGCTCAAAAAGTCTGCAAGTTATTCTATTTTCCATTTTAGACTGTTTAAAAAGTTGTCACGGTGGCACTATATTTTAAGAGATTTGGAGCTAAGGTAATGTAGCTCGTCTATGGGAATCATATGGCGATGGAATGTAAGCTATACAGCCTACACAAGGTGCAAAGGATGGAAGTTTAAATGAAAGGTTGTTTTAAACGAGCGTGGCGAAGGCCTGTGAGGCAGAGTCCGGCTGACCGGTTGTGGGAGGCCGTCTTTTCCGCCCATACTGGCCGATGAATGAGCCGTCTTCGTTCATGCCCGCTGTAAGCAATCATGCATACAACTAAACGAACATCACAAAACTAATAAAAACATGCTCAATTACGAAATTGTTAAAAAATATCTCAAAATAAAATTCGCACTACATGCAAAGTTTTTACGCAAATCACAGCCTTCTTAATGATATTTAAATACGCTAAAGGTTTAAATTAATGATAGTGTTTATTAATTGAAAGATGAAATGAAAAAACTTCTTTAATTTCAACATGAGTAGTAGATTAGGGCAAAAATGTGTATCGTTTTACTTGCAATCGTTATTTGTTTAACTATGTAAATTTACAAATCAAACAATACGAGTATATTGTATCTGCTTTCAAAGATAATTATATAAAATAATATGATGTAGCTGCGTATGTATAACACACCAACATAATACACGCAATACCTACCAGTTTCGCCTTCACCGTATTCGGCCATGGAATCAGTATCGCTCTCGGGACCAGGTCTGGTTCCGCTACTCATCGAATGTCTTGACTTGTTATCCAGTCTGAAATTATACATTATTTGAATAAGATATTAATATAGACATCAGCACACACGTCATCGATCTAATAATTATGGTTACTTGATATAGCTTTTCAAGTTTCGCTTCGATTTAGATTCAAGATTTTAGAGATTGAAATAATTGATTAGTTGTATTATACAGGGCGTCACACGACTATGCCTACTTGTAGTAATATGCCAAGTTGAAAGTACTTGAAATATTGTAGATAGAGAATTTTACTGATACTTCATTTTGATTTTAAGAACAATTCGAACTGCTATTCGTAAAATCTGAATATTTTTAAATAACTGTCTGTCTGAGCCGGGAATCGAACCCCCTAAATGTGAAACAAAAAACACCTGTATTTTTACTGTACCGGTACAGAAACTTGAGACGTCCTGTATAATACTTACTCAAACAATAAGTAAGACACTCGTGACGGGGCCGGAAGGAAACCACAGGGCTTATTTTCAACTAGACCCTAGTTGAAAATAAGTCCTGTGGTTTTACCACACCATTATAATGGGATAGTTCCTTTTACGCTAATTTAGTATATACCAATAAGTGAGCATTATTAAATTAATTCATCTTACATCTGTGTTAGGTTATATTTTTATTTTTAATGTAGCAAATTGTATTGTTGTTGTACTGTGAAAGATGAGATAAATCTTATTCTATTCTATTTATAAGTGTTGTGCATGGCGGGCACAAGATAAGACAATATAGTGGAGTGTATGGACCCCGTTTGTAAACGACACCAACGTGGAACTTTCGAATTACGTCACGGCCCTCCTTTAGATGGTGTTCTCTTACTGCAAACGGGGCCTTTGAAGGTAAACTGGCATCGAATCATCGTGGTAGCATCGCGAGACTGTTGGGGGTTATGAACTTTACGCAAACCCCTAAAATAGGCGTAATACGCCGAGCGCCACGCGAATTCTTATGGAAATCCTGTAGAGACCACACGCGCCATAGAAGCGCTGGTATTGCGGTATAGCAATGTGCAAAACCCAATATTAAAAGATTCAAATTAATTCTACACCGCTGTGTAAATGCGACACGATATGGTAGATCAATAATGGCCATAAAAATGACTAAACGAGATCTCACTTTTTGTGACAACTCCGAAGGACAACCGTTTCTATCTTTTTTTATCTTTACCCTGTTCTAATAAAATGTAATAAACTACAATTATTAACGATATAATAAATACAAACAACTAAGTAAATTTTACACAAATTTTCCCCAGATATTTGAAACAGTGTAATTTTTTTATTTTTATATCATCTTCACGTTAACAGTCACCGGTGGCTGACGAGGCCTTAACGGAAAGTTGTGTTATCTACCGATGGCTGACGCGGTCTAAACGGAAAGTTTAGTCTGACGTGGCGCTTAATATGTTAAGCAAGCCCGGTATTGATGAACCCTTGCGTTGATGGCGGTCATAGAGTAGACTCTGAGGCAACAGGGTATCATCCGTAACAGATTTACCCACATACAAAAAATGTTTTTTATGAGATAGAAGGGAAAACGAGGAAGCGTGTCGCCTAATGGAAAGCAATTAACGCCGCCTATAGACATCCGCGACACTGCAGAAGTCACGGAAGCGTTCCCGGCCTTTAAGGTATGTGTAGGCTTGTTTTTTAAAGGTGCCAACGTCGTATCGGTTCGAAAGGTAGCCAGTTTCACCGAGTGGTGGCGCGTGGAAAGAATATCCCCTTAAATTCTTACTGGGCGCACCGTACTGGATCGCCACTCATCCAGATGATAGGGATGAAACTTTTCCTTTCGGCGAGTTGTGCGGCAGTGTACTTCAGTGGCAGGAATTATTCCGAACGATTCCTCGGAGTACTCTGCATGGCAAAAACGATAATAGATGATGAGAGATGAGACATCCCTCCGCAATTGCCGAAGGAAAAAGCCTTTAAGTGAGATCCTGGTCAACGACAAATTATTCCTATATATCATTATTTCTATTTGTGAGATATTCTGATTTTTATTTTGGATTATTGTTAATGAATGATTTATTTTAATACGGACAATATTGTGACATATTTATATTGACTTACATAATTATAAATGACAAAAAGATTCCTTATTATTCTTTATATAGTGCTTTATATATATTAATTTAGATGTGTTTTTTTATTTAATTGTAGTTGTAAATAGTACTTTATTAGTCCCTTATTGGCTAAAATAAATTATATCAGAATTATTTTAACTTAAATTAAAAATCAAGGTTTCTACTTGACCTTCTTTGTTTCGATCGAATGCCAAGATTCTGAGATCTCAAACAAACTTGAAAGGGCTTGGACTGCCACTAGCCCGCCCTTCCCTGGTGCGTTTTCTATAGTTTTAACTTCTTCATCTTTCATCATCACCATATAAAATTTATAGTCACCTTAAACTCAAGAAAGAGATGCCAAATAGAAATTATTCCAAACAATTTGTCGGAGTACTTCCCTAGGTAAAAGCGGTAAAAAAGGGTGCGTGTCACGTACGGGTGTGTGTACTCGTGGAAGCCGCCGTCGGGGTAGTCCCGGCGGCCGTGCGCCAGCTCACGGTCGTGCACGTCGTACTTGCCGCCGCGGTTACGCCGCACCACACACACCAGTACTAACACGAGCAGCAGGAACGCCAGCGCTAACATCACACCGATGAACCAACCAGCCGTAGCCATCTTGTCATCGCGCATTATCATGGGACCATCTGGGGAATATTAATTTTTTTCTTTTAAATAAGGAAAAAAATCTTTATTACTTTATTAATCCTATCCGGCTCAAAGGATCAAATGTTGGGGTACGGATGGGAGTGTGTTTTAACGTTAAGTTTGTTACAGTAAGCAACCTATTATTAAATCTCATCATATCATTTTATCTCATTTATAAAGAATTTGACGAAATTTTAACTTTTAATTTTTTTTCTAGTAACCAAAAAACCTTTAGTGAGTGGGCGATTGTTGGTATTCACAAGAGTAGGCAAAATTGTACGATCTTTAAAGTGAAAGATCGTACAATACTAATGTATCCTTCTGGGAATATGTTAAAAATTACTCAAAAAAGTTTACTCAACTAGAGGTGGACCCAACGCTGTACCGGTCACTTTCTGATAATAAATTTTATAACCAGTCAATACTCCATTACTTTTGTGTAACAAAATCAAGAATTCCGCTAATAAAATAAAAATGACTTGGAATATAATCAACACAGAAACTGGTTAAGTTAAAAGAAATTATATATAATATTAATTTGAATATTATGTTATTTACTAACAAATACTACGTTATTGTTAAATGGCCAAAATGTTATCATATTAATCATCGTCATCCACAAATAATAATATTATATGATGCTTCATTTTCGTTTAAAGAATTCATTTTTTAATATGTAACGAGCGTGAAATATACAAGAACAAGATTTTGATTTTAACATACATGAAATATTTTGAGGAATGCTTAAGAATGCAATTGCTTACCAATAGTAGTATCAACATCTTGAATCGCACTTGAGCTAAAGTATTCGCCGTCATGTGCTGTCACCTTAACTTCGTACACTTGTCCCGGCTCTAGGCCAGTCAAAATGACATAATCATCTTCCGTGATCTCATTTGTTTTTAACCAATCAGGATGACCCTTCAACTTATACCAGGCCACAAAATGCGTACCTGGATGCCCATCTAGAGACGGGATCCAACGAACGAGTATATGAGCAGTGCCCTCCTTAGCAGGTAGAGTTTCCGTCTCAAACATCGGTATATCAGGCACTGCATTCACCATTGCTTTAGTGGTTTGCTCAACATAATATTTGTCACCCTCGCCAACTTTCGTCTTTGCACGGATTTCAATTCTATACTTAGTATTAGGTTCAAGTCCAGCCAACTTTGCCCGATCAAATTTAGGATCTATTTCCTTCTTTCTCTCTTGCAATGGACCCAACGCTGTACCGGTCACTTTTTGATAATAAATTTTATAACCAGTCAATACTCCATTCTCCTCTATAGGTTTGTCCCATTTCAAAAGCATTGCAGATGATCCAATTGGGTAAGCTTCAAATGATTTTACGGTTCCTGGTTTTCCTTCAGGTGTTACAAAGCTAAGCTTATCGCTTGGTGGTCCATTGAATCGTCCATTGTACGCCAATATTATAGCGTTATTTTTCTTGAAGGGTCTGAATTTCGAAACGAGAACACTCGATGCGTCAGCTTTGACTAGAATCTCTTTTATCCTGTCTTCCTCGCCATCTGTCCAAGTGTGTATTTTGTATCCCTTGAAGTGGCCACGCACAGACTCTGGGGGAACTGGATTCCAGCTGAGTAGAGCTGTCGTCCCAGTTGTTACTTGAACAAGGGTAAAATTTGTAGGTGCCTGCAAAGGAGTATCTTCTCCAGACCAGCCAATAACTTCAACGGGAGCGACGTTCGACGTTCCTTTAGAGTTTACAGCGATTACCTGGAAAAATATTATGTTACGGTTGAGGTTTTCGTTAAGTTACGCTGCAAGAAGTTTTGCCTCAAAATATTTTTCTGAAAATTTTGAACAATTTCAATTTTTTTATTAGCAGCATGAATGGGCATTTTTATAGGACAGGGCCACTACTTCTGTCAATATTTTTTAATCGTTTAATGAGGGTGAAGCGCCAGAGGCCCAACTACTTTCCCCTTTCATTACTTCTCTCTTTCTTTCCCATTATCACAATTTTACCCTGAAGTAGGCACGCATTTGCAGGCTCTTTGATATTAGTGGCGTTCAGTGGTGACAGTAATTATTTATCACTAAGTAAGCCGCTTGTCCGTTTACGTAACTCTTCTATAATAAACAGGCCCAATCGTCCAATCAGACGAACTTAATCAAGTATAAAACTTGCACAGAAGGTCAACTGGCGTAATAATAATTAATACGCCAGTCGAATTAAAATAATATTTGCTATTTTTTGTAAATCAGATTTTTGTGACTTGAGGACCCATCATTTTGTTTTTCCTTACCTTCTCCACTCTTTGCTCGCTCTTCATCATTTCTAAGGTTAAACAACACATGCATACAACATGACAAGCATAGTAGCCCTGGTGTTGCAGGGTAATCTGGATGGCTGGCATCAATAACCATCAGGTGACCTACTTGCAAGTCTCTCATCTATAAAACACTTATGTTTTATCTGCATATTTTCACTACAATGACTAAGAAAAATAATAAAATACTTTTATATTCATCCACTCAAGTTCAAAAATACATTTTTTTAAACATGAAGTGGATGACACTTAATGTTAATACAGTTGTTTCAAACATTAATTCCTTAATTAAATTTAATTTATTAATTTAAGTTATATATGGGAGAAAATAATTCTCTTATATAAGATATTTAACAGTTTATAGAGCAGTAATTGACGTTTTTTTATATTAATTATATTTTGTAAAACGAAGTGCTATTCTATTAATCCTAGACCCTATTGTTGGGATTTTCTTTGACTAGATTGGTGTACGTTGCTTATCAAACAAAGTATAAGTGAAGAATTCGTACCTTGATCCTATAAGGCTGAAAGGTAGGTGTATTGGGCACCAGTAACTCAGTCTCGCGCCAATCCGTTACCTGCTGTTCTGACCACGGTTGGCCCGTAATATTGCGCCGCCATGACACCAGGTAATAAAATCCGGGGCCATTGTGTTCAATTTGTGGCATTTTCTGTAAGTCAAATAAACCGGGTAATGACATATAGAGTAGAAAACATAATCGAACAGAATCATATCCAAACAGAGTCAAAGTTACTAAAACAATTTAGTGATGGCAAATATTTAATCCACCAATACTACTTTAATCCTTAATTTGGAAGAAAAAAATCTTTTTTTTTTAATTTTGTGAATATTATGTGTTTTAGGATATTTAAGGACCTTGTAAAAAATAATAAAAAAAATCATGTTCTTCCCCCTTTTGAGAAAATACATGTCCTCTGCCGTGGACATTTGTCATAAATAAATTACAAATTTGAATGACTTGGTTTTTTTTAAAGTTTGTGTTCGGTGTAGCGGACAATATCAAATTAAGGGTTAAGACATCTTACACTGATTTACAAAGACTTTCTGGTAGTCATTAACTTATTAATTTTTTTTATGCGTAACGTTATATTTTATGAAAACGTATTTAGTGGTTTGATCTTTATGTTTGCGGCTGCTATTTCACAGCCTTTTAATAGCAAAACCTTTTTTTTACATTAAAATTCATAAACAATTATATTTAAACAAAAATTTAAATCATATGTATATATGAAAAATACACTCTCTA